>PVIR01039984.1:0-13437 GCA_004026965.1 Petromus typicus
GATCTGTTTCCTGTCCCCTCGCACAGACTCTACCAGGGTAGCTAATGAAAGAGAAAATCAATCCTGAGAGGGTGGCGGCATGTCCCAGATCTCAAAGGAAGCTGGAGGCAAGACTGGATCGTGAAGCCTGAAAATGTCTGCCAGGCCCGAGAAAGGTGAGCACTAAGAGCACGGAGCAGGGAGGACAGGGTGCTTGGAATGCAGGAGGAGGAGCAAGACGGAAGGTGTATGTGCAGGTTAAAGGCAGCTAGTGACACTGCTGCAAAGTTTTTTGCCTCGGGCAGTGGGGAGCTGATAGTGCCTGAGCAGGAGAGTAGCCCCACCCCCATTAAGAGAATGGGCCTATGTTGGACATCGGCAGGTGACCCCCAGCAGTCAGAGATTCCTTGAGTCTCCCTGGCAGGCCCAGGAAGAGACAGCCAAGTCAGGGACAGCTGCTCTGAGGACCATGGGGAGCAGAGTCCTACATGCTCCCCTTCGCCTGTGCAGACCCTGGGGCCCGCCTAGGCTCATGAACCATCTGCCCACTGGTCCGCTTGCGTGCTCTGTGGGCAGACTGCTCAGCACACGGTAATGCACGCTGGTCATAAACACGCAGTTCTGAGAGTTTCCACCAAGGTAGGAGGCAAGTGGCTGCAGTGAAGATCAAGACTTCGGAAGGTTCCTGCGAACCTGAGTCTTATCACCGCTGATGAGCTCTGCCTTTTCCAGAATTTCTTACCCCCGGAGTCTGTGATTTACACTTAGCTTTTTTGTGTCTGCTTTAGTTTTAGTTCTTGTTTCTTCTGAATACTACCCCACCCACCGTATGGGCATACCACTGTCACCATCATTTGGGGTTCTGGATTGTTTCCAGAGTTTTGGCTCTTAAGAATAAAACTGCTGGGCCGGGGATTTAGCTCAGTGGTTCTAGCACCTGCCTTGCAAGCGCAAAGTCCTGAGTTCAATTCCCAGTAACCATATACAACAATGCTGGGCATGATGACTCAGGCCCACCAGCAGTCAGTACCATAATCACAGTGCTAATGTGGTGGCTCCTGTGTATAATCCCAGCACTTGGGAGGCAGAGGCAGGAGGACTGCTGTGAATTCAAGGCTCACCTGGGCTACACAGTGAGCTCAGAACCAGCCTGAACCATAAAGCAAGACCCTGCCTCAAAAAAAAAAAAAAAAGCATAAAAAACATTGTATGCAGAGTCAGGATGTAGCTCAGTGGTGCTACCTGTCTGGTAAGTGCAAGGTCCTGAGTTCAATCCCTGGTAGTTAAAAAATATTTATTTTGTCATCACAGAATGAAAGGTGTTATATGTGTGATTACAACATCATAAGCAAAAGTGATTTGCTACACTTTTGTACTTCCTCTACCATAGCTGCTAAAAAACGATTTAATGTTGTTTATCAAGTCAAGCAACAAGGCCGAATTCACTAATTAACTAAAAGAACTTCCATGTCTGCGCATACATACGTGGGCCACTGAAATACTGTTATCGGTAATTACTGAGCTTTACTCACCATGTGGCACAAGCACGTGTAAAGTTTGGCACATGCCTGTTTTGACTTGCTGGGCAGTGCGTGGCGGGGCAGGAGGCGGAGTTGGCACCGTACTGCGCCCCAGTACGTAATAGTCCATGGTCACCAGTCAAGCACCGTGCAAAAGGGTCATGAAAAATGTGTAGAAATCACACAATCGTGGTAAAAATCCACATCTCACATTCTGGATCATGGGTTGGACACACCTGCTTAAGAAGCAAGTACCCAGGAGGGTTCCAAGGTGACTGTCCCCACATGTCCCCCACCAGGGCTGTAGTTGTGAGCATTTGCCCCAGGCTGCCCCGATGGATGGCTGTGATGCCGCGCTCCCCGAAGGCCCTGCTCTTCTCTGTCTGCTGCCTCTGCCTCCCTTCCAGCTCCCACTCCAAGGCCCTGCAGGCCCTGGATGCTCCTCTCCCCCACTTGGCTCCGTCTACCCCTTTCCTAGCTGGCCAGGGGGGTCCCCGCCAGCGCCTCTCTACTCACACCCTCACGCCCTCACTCTGCTCTGGCCCCGGCCTCACACACTCCCCCCTCCTGCCTGAAGCTGCCCCTCTTTGTGCAGCCCCCGCCTTGTCCAGTCTCCGGTGGCTGTTCCAGCAGCCCAGCTGTTCTGATGGGAAGCATTCTTCCCCCCCAAGCTAACGACTCTGCACAGGTGAGGCCCACTCATCAATTTCCTAATTCTTCCCCAGACCCAGGCAGGGCCTGTCCTACTGCATATACTCAGGGCCCCAGCATCTCCCCTCTGGGGTCTGGTACAGACAAGATCTGGCCTTTTCGTGGGTAGCCCATTCAATGGAGTGTGGCCTCCTCTAGGCCACCAGCGTCTGAGGGCATCGCCGGGCCTGTCCACTGACCCAGAGTCTGGAGCATTGCATCATGGTCTATGGCTTGGCTGTGGGACAGTCAGGGAGGGAAACTGAGGGAAGAACTCAGGAAGCCCCTCCCAGTGTTAGATGCTGGATGAACCGCCCAGCACACAGGAGATAAGGGCCTTGCACCCCACACTCCTTCCCTGCACCCCTTGCTACCCTCCCTCTCCAATGGCAGAGCGGAAAGTGACTTTCTGGCCACAATCCGCTGAAGCGGAAGGCAAAAATGGGACGATCTCTGCTTCCACATCTCGGCGGGGAATGAAGATGGTCCTGCAGATTAAGAGCTGACAAAGCGCTGGGCACACATTAAGTGCAAGGCATGAGCCAGCTGTCTCCCCATCCCACCCCTCTTTGCCCCAAGCCCCAGCTCTGCTGAGTCCTGCTCTCTACAAAGAGGGGGCTGGACCTCAGTGGTCACCCCCACCCCCAGTCACAGAGCCAGAAACTATCCCTCAGGGGGATGCCAGGCTCCAGGGCAGGTCAGTGGAGTGAAACCCCGGGGCCACGAAATTCCCCAGGAATCCCACTCTGATCTCAAGGACAGCACGACATTGCGGTTGAGGACATGGCTTTCAGGCCTGGGTTCCAATCCCAAATCTCCACGCATCATCTGGGACAGGTGACTTTACCTCCATGAGCCGCCATTGCCTCTAAGATGAACTGAGTACTCACTGCAAAGGCCTCAGAAGGATTCATGGAGACCATCCGAATGTATGTGAGTGTGGAAGACACTGGCTGCTTGAGTGGTCGAGGTGATTCAAGTCGGTCACGTTCAAGGGGACAGGGAGGCCAGGCAGGAGGAAGGTGGCACAGCAGCCAGCCTGTGCCACCCAAAGCCAAGTGCCAAGTTTCCAGGATTGGTTGTTTAATAAATGCAAAAGGTGTGATTGAAAATACAGTGTTTAAGTAAGAAAATGATTGCAGTAAAAGACGCAGAACCATTCGTGCACCTGTACAGCATCGCCCTCAATGTATCCCATCCTTTCTGCCACTTCCTGGAGCAGTTTCCTCCCTTGTGAGGCTTTCCCTGCGCTGTTGTTGCCGCCTCAATGTTCCGAATCCCATCAAACATTTACCTTCATGATCATTTTGATTTGGGGGAGGAGCCAGAAGTCATCAAGCGAATGAAGGAAAATTCATGGCCATGTGTCATTTACCATAATAAAGTGTTTACTTTTATTTATTGATACATTTAGATCTGCGCAATGGCAACATTGATCATAGGGAATTTGTACCTGGAAGATATATCTTGCTTCCTCCTTTTCCCCATTCCTCTGTACTCTCTTCAGTCCCTCTTCCTGTCCTGATTTACAGTCTTTGTTTCCATTTTTCTCTTCTTTCTTTCTTGCCCCTTCCTTCTTTTCCCTCATCCCCTTCTCATCTGAACATTTCCATCCCATTTCCAATATCTCTTATACATTTATCTCATCATGTTCGTGGCCACTTGGAGTTGTATATGCCTCACTTATCTGTTTGTCACATTATTTTTCCCTGTTCGGAAATTTTTCTGCTGTTACCTCTGTGAAGAGATGTGTTGTTGTTGTTGTTGTCTATGCTCTTTCTTTTCTCAATGACTCTGATCAACCCTCTTATCCTTCTTTGTATCATCCAGCAGCATTGGACTGATTGTTCATGGAACGTGTTGTTTTTAAGAAATTATGATCACTGTGATCCCTGACTGAAACCCAGTCTTCTAGATCCAATATTCTGTCCTCACATTGGCTCGTTCTACCGCATGTCCTTTCAATGGAACTTTTTTCCAATGGAATTTTTAATCTCCTGGATATGTTTGCATCTGCTCCACGGGTTCCATTTCTTCCCCTCTGTTAGATGTCCCTAATCTGTTCTAGAGTCACTAACCATGTCTTTCACGACAGTCACAATTTCTATAGTTATCTGGAAAATGATTTCTGATTTGATTTTCTCAGAGCCTCGTTCATCTACTTTATTACTTCTGCTGCTACCACTTCAGAGTGCCCAGGTGGGTGGCTTTCGACTTTCTCCACCTCATTGCTCCCTGGGTTTGTCTTGGCCAGCTGGATGTCTGGGGTTGCATCTTGCTTCTGTGTCTTCTTATTTTCTATTTTTGTTTTAGTTTAATTCTTGGGTTGATGCTGGTTAGTTGCTTATGGTGGGTAGCTTCATCGCTACTGTTGAGAATCCTTGAGAAATGACTACTTCTCAGAGATGTCTTCCAGATGTGGCTGGCTTTTGAATTTCTTGCAAGATTCTACCTCTTCCATTTATTGGGGATAAGAAGTTGCTGCCTACATGGCTTAGACCCTGGTTCTTTGGCACTGGCCTATAGGATTGTTTATGACCCTTAGGCAGTCTCAGTATGGGCATACCAGGTAGAACAACTGATTAGAACAATTATGTCACTTTGGCTAAGGTAGTAATAACAGTAGCATCAAACACAGCCTGGAAAATGACAAAATGTAGTAACTTAATTGACCACCTTTAACTGTATGAACTATATTGTGGTTATATAACAAAATTGTACACAGTCAATATGCCCTCAGTATGGCAGTTTTACCCTCAGGGAAGAACATTTTAAAGGGGTTTAGGGGAAAATAGAGAAACAGAAGAAGAGCATGAGATTAGGAGCTGAAGACAAAGGAAGATTATATAAACTTTGGAAAATGGATGAGAAGACAGGAGGGAAAGAGAAAGAAAAGAAATAAAAACAAGACCAGAACAACAGCAAAACTAGAAAGAATGTTCACATATATTAAAAACAAGAACAAACAAGAAAAAAAGAAGAAATTATCCACATTGGGACATATCTCTGCTGTTGCTGGTAGACAGAGAGAATAGACAGAGTCCAGATCCACGTTGATTAGAATCAGAAAGCCAGCTGTAGATTTATGGCAGGGCAGTGGATAATCCCCACAAGCCTGCACCTATAGTTTCACTGAAGCATAGTCTGGTTTCTGGCTATGAGAATGGAACCTGATTTTTTCAGCCTGCAACACTGTGTGTGCCTCCTGCTGGCTTGAGCGCAGCTCCTTGACCCCCTGCTGACCTGAACTTGCCACGGGGAGCTGCTAGATTCAGCCAGCCTGCAGCTGCACTGAGCTCCAAGCTCACTTGGCCCCTCTCTAAGATGGCTACCAGCCAATCGCCCTCTCCTGGGGGAGGTCTGAACCCAAATAACTCACCAGTCACTGCAGTCTGCTGCATCGACTGCTCCATCTCCTTGCTGCGTTTCTCCATCGAGGCCTCTAGGGTCGCACCTACATCTCCAGTCACTGTGCATCTACAGGTGCCCCCTGCCCCACTATTGGCAAGTCAGGGCTCAGGGACAAAGCACCTTTTGCCACCTCTTTCTTCTGCGTTTGGACTCTCCCTTCACTCTCTTTATGGGTTTCAAATCTCGCTTCAGATCCCTGCTGGGTCCTGGGATCTGGTCCTGGGACCTATTTCCCTCCTTCTTCTTGCTATAATTCCAGCATCTAGACACCAGATCTGCTGTTCAACTCTCTGTATCTTCTCAGAAGTTGTAATAAAAGTTTAAAAATATAAGCATTCATCACATTTTTGATCATCCTTTGTATTATGCTAGTGGAGAAGTTCAATACACAAATCTCACCATGTCTTAATCATTTTACTCCATCTTACTATCATCTATGCTCTGAAGGTTATTTACATCCACTCTCAGCATCTGCTACGTAAGGGCTGGTGTCT
Organism: Petromus typicus; assembly: GCA_004026965.1. Classification (NCBI taxonomy): domain Eukaryota; kingdom Metazoa; phylum Chordata; class Mammalia; order Rodentia; family Petromuridae; genus Petromus; species Petromus typicus. The sequence goes on from PVIR01039984.1 coordinate 6,095, forward strand.
CAGATCACCCACGAGACTGTGCACAGAGGAAAACAAAAACGCTGAGTTTACCATCTCCTGTGGAGCCTGGAGCTCCTTCCAGGCGAAATAACCCTCCTTCTTCGACCTCAGAAATGAAGGAGGAGTCAAGCAGGGTGGCACATGTCTGTAATCACAGCTCTCTGGAAGGCTGAGACAGGAAGACAGCAAAATCAGCTCTGGCCTGAGTAATTGACTTAGCAAGACTGCCTTAAAAATTTAAAAAGCTGTTGGTAGCTCAGTGCAAAGGCCTGGGTTAAATCCCCAAAAAGGAAAGAAAGTAAAGAAAAGGAAAGAAGGAAGGAGGGAGAGAGGGAAGCAAAGGGAGGAAGGAGAGAGGGACGGAGAGAGTGAAAGGAGGGGGAAAGTACAGGGCCCGCTGGCTCTAGAAACTGGTGACGGGAGCCCCCTGGTGGTCATTGTGAGCACCATCATCAGCCAACTATCGTAGGGAATTGGTAGACACATCTCTCACGTTTTAATCCGTTTTAGTTCCCTTCTCCTCTCCTCTTTTCTCTTTACTGCCATCCGTAAACCCCCTTCTCATCTCCAAAATGTTTACCTACTTCCCTGTTTCCTATCAATCTTTGATTTGGCTCTTTCAATTATTTCTACTTTGGGTTTCTCAGAAAAACCATGTGACATTTAACTTCTGTCTGATTTATTTCACTTAGCATTAATCTAAAGTGCATCCACCTCCTTAAATATGATTTCAAATTTATCTTTCTTTACACCTGAGTAGCAGTCCATTGTGTACGTATTCCTGAATTAAATCTCGCCCCTTTGGTGCGGAGAGAATCAAAGAGCTGGGAGGGCTGGGCCTTAATTCCAGCAGAGACGGAACGCCAGGTTGCGCAAGCGCACAGCATCCCCAAGTGGGTACTACAGAAGGAGCCAGATGACAACCCCCTGCTCCTCAGCCCCTGGGTCTGCAGGCTTTGGGGACGCCGCACCTCTTGTTCACAGCTTCTCCTGATCCTCAGGGGAATTGAGCTCAGGATCTTCACAGCCTATCAGCTGCCTCACCTGGGTACCCACCCCCGCTTCCCAGGCCCCCAAACACAAGAATGCGTGCGCGTGCGCACAGCGTGTTCTAGACACCTGGGGGAAGTGGAGACACAGCCATGGTCTGCTTCCCCCAGGCTCTGCCCCGCTCCAGCCTCCTGCTTTCCTGTGACTCTGTTCTCGTCCCCAAGTCTTCGCACAAGCTGCAGCCACCACCTTTTCTTTGACCTCCCCAGGTGTGGTGTTGGGAGAGGTCCTTCCCTCCCAGAGACACCACAGCCTGCGTTTCCTTGGTGACAGAAAAACCCTTCTGTCATCACAGGACCTGAATGAAGTGGTTACTGTCCGGCCTTTTGAGGAAAAGTGGGTCAGCCCCAAACTTTCTTTTCAAAAAAGTTTTAAAATTTTTTAATTAAAAAATTTATTAGTGCATATTAGTTACACAGAGTAACGAGTTTCATCTTGACAAATTGGCGCATGCGTATAACACACTTTATTTTCACAAAACTCCATTACTCTTCTCCCCCTTCCCTCCCACCTTCCCTTCTAGACTTCCTTATTTATTTATGTATTTTATTTTTTTATTGTTGGGGGATTGGGGCTGAACCTAGGACCTCCACACTTTACTATGTTCCTAGACCTTTATTAATTTTTAAAATTTTGTGATAGTATCTTGCTAAGTCACTAAATTGCTCAGGCTGAACTTAAACCTGAGGTTCTCCCACGGTGCTAGGATTACAGGCTTGTGTCACCAAGCCCTTCCAAACGTTGGATGTCATCCTATGACTCCTCTGAGTCCTGAGGGAGACTTTCTGTGGCTGCTCCGCCCCGGGAGGAGATGTCCCTGGCACCAGCGGCCGGGGCGGCTCCCGGAAGGACAGTGTGGGCGTGTGGAGGAGTGTGTGAGATCTGGGAGCACCCACCTCCGAAGGCCAGCAGTGGGAGTGAAGTAAGCCCTCATTTTGCCCACACTGCATGAAACCTTCCGCAGCTGCCCACGAGAGACCAAGATGCCCCATGGCCACGGAGCCATGTCAGCTGAACGGCCAACACAGGGGCTCCGGAGACCGGGGGCTGAGGACCTGCCACCAGCAAGCACCAGGCTGCGGGCCGGCACCCAGGAGGGCCTCCGGGGGGGGAGGTCTGGACCCTGCAAAGAGTCCACTGCCCCTCCCTCACCATACCTTGACTGAAACTGGGCTGGGTGGGCAGGAACCCACCGTGACATGCGCCCGCGGGGGAAAGCAAGCGAGGGCGGGGTGAGGGAGAGCGCTGTCCCCACACGGAATCTTGCCGCGCCACAGTCCCGAAGAGGGTCTGCCTTCCAGGCCCCCACAGGCAGGCTGGGGTTTCCCTGGGCTCCCAGAGCAGTGCCCAGGGAATGCCAAGCTGCCCCCCTCGCGTGGGGGACAGAGGAGTGGTCTCAGGACTCGGTCCCCCAAGTGTCCCCTTCCTATCTGGCCAGCACGGCAACCGGAAGGAATGGTGGTGGAGTAGGGGAGAGGAACACCATCTTTCTTGGTACCTGGGGATGGGTCCCAAGGGGACACCAGACTGCAGCGGAGGACCTATAGGCCTCCAGAATGGATGTGGGACAGGGAGGGGGCGAGGCGCGCTCAGACAGGGCAGCTGCCTGCGAAGGTCCTGGCCGGGGGACAGCCAGGTTCCAACAAGGCAGGAGGAAAGGGAGGAGATTCTGCCAGCCTGGTCTGCATCGCTGTGGAACCTCGGCTGCCTGTGGTCCTTTGGGGTGGCCCCATCCTGTCCTCCGCACCCCTGTTCCCAGGGTGGCTGTGAAGGAGCAACAGGCCGGGGTCTCATGGGAGGAAGCTGTGCAGGGTCAGGTTGTCCCCCTCATGGTCCTCCTTGCCCTCTGCCTTTAGGCCGTGGCCCTTAGCCACACCCCCGTTGGCCGCAGTGGAGGCCCCCTCGCCCCCATCGGGCAGCAGGGAGGAGATGCAGACCATCTCAGTGGGTGAGTAGTTACGCACGGGGTACGCATGGCCCTTGCGGGACAGACGGACAGCCAGCACTACAGTGCACACAAGGAAGATGGTGGCCACCAGTGCCAGGATGAGGATGGCCAGCAGGCACTGCCTCACGGGGATGTGCCCTGAGGTCTCAGTGGGGCTAGGTGCCGGGGAGCTCCTCGTGGGCACCGCTTCCTGTTTGTTTAGGCCCATGGTGTCTGCCACAGAGGTATCTTTTCCAGAGTGCCCGATGATGGGGCCAGGTTCTACAGACGAGAACTCCCCAGTGCCTGGTTCTGTGGACACAGAGTCTGTGGCAGTGGGCCCTGTGGACAGCGCTTTTATGTCTGTGAAACTCATGGGCAGGGCCTCTGTGGCTGCAGGTTGAGTGGTCTTTGCCTCTGTGGCTGCCGGTTGAGTGGTCTTTGCCTCTGTGACTACAGGTTGAGTGGTCTTTGCCTCTGTGGCTGCAGGTTGAGTGGTCTTTGCCTCTGTGACTGCAGGTTGAGTGGTCTTTGCTTCTGTGGATGCTGGCTGAGTGGCCTCTGCCTCCGTGGATGCTGGCTGAGCAGTCCCTGCCTCTGTGGCTGTGGGTTGCATAGACAGACCCTCCTCTCTGAATGGAGCTTCCGTGGTGGAAATAGTCACAGAGCTCAGTTCTGTAGCCAGATCCACTGTGACTGGAATCTGCTGCGTGCCCGGCTCTGTGGTAGCCTCCACAGTGAGTAGCTCAGAGGTTCCAGGCCCCTCGGAAACTGTCCAATCAAAGTGGTCCTTCAGGGTCACAGGCTTGAAGTGTGAGGTTGAGACCCCAGTGATCTCCGTGAGTGTTTCTGGAGGGTCTGTGAAGTAGTCCTGTGAATCATCTTCAATGAAATCATCTTCCAGGTGTACCTGTCTCTGCCTCCGGGCAAGGGCAGGGCCCTGGGCTCCGTGTGCTGCCCCCTCCGGGGCAGAGGCTGTGCCTAGTGGTGCCAGCAGCAGCAGCAGCGGCAGCAGGAGGAAGAGCGGAGGCATGGCACCTGGGGAGACACACAGCGGGACATCAGGGCCACCGAGCTCCAGGCCTGTGACCCCAGATAGCTCTGGGGCAGCAGTGCCTGGGTGGAGCAGACCTTCAGTGATGGCAGGTGACATGAAGAAAGCCACAGGGGCTGCAACCTCCTCCTCAGGATTCACAGAAACTCTGTTTGTCTTCTTATTATTTTTGGCTAAACCTTTTTATTTGTGAACAAATAAACCACTGGAGTCTAGATACAAAGTCAGAAGCGGGGCTTCTTAGGAGAGGGTATTTACTAGCTCTGTGCTTTGGTGCTTGTGTTGGGGACCCAGGTGGGGGACAGAGGGCAAAACTAAGAAAAAGAAGGAGCTTTATTAAAGGTGTGTTACCAGGAAGGTCAGCCCCACCCCCCCGGGTGCCAGCCAGGGAGGGCACAGGGCTGCAAGCCAGTGCAGGAGGAGGTCAAGTCCCAGCTCTGTCTCTCACAAGCTGTGTGACCTTGAGACAGATCGATGCCTCTCTGAGCTTCATATTTCCTCTCTTTAAAGTAGAGATAAGAAGTGGCACCTTTGTCACAAGGCATGGGGTGAAGGCAAAAAAGGGGATGGATTCCAAAGTTCCAAGGGCAGTCAGTGCTTGCCGTGACTCAGATCTAAGCTTCCCCCGGGGTCCCGTGTGTTCAGAGTGGGCCTTGGGGGAGGTATTGTTTCCTGGGGTCCTGACTTCCTTGGTGGGTAGATCCCTTCATACCTGGAGAGCATCTTTGGGTCATGATACAACATTTGATGCAGGCCTGGTCATGGGATGTGACCTTGGGGGCCACGGCAGGTCCCTGGCTGCCCCTCTCTGTGCTTCTCAGCCACTATGAGCTCAGCACCCACCCTTCTACTGTGGGATCTGTTGCCTGGGCCGAAATCTCCGCACCTGTGAGACAACATGAACCCTTCCTCCCTCCTGCCTAACTAACTCCTCACAAACTCAAGCCCAGTCTGGGCAACTTAGACTTCGTGTCTCAAAAATAAATATCAAGAAGGCTGGGGCTGGGGCTTAGCATTCCTGGGGTTTGGTCCCCAGGGCCAAGAGAAAAAAGAAAAAAGGGAAGAAAGAAGAGGAGGGGGAGGGTGAGGAGGGGACAAGGGGAGAGAGAAGGGAAGGAGAAAAAGGAAGAGGAAATAGGGAAGGGACGGGGAGGGAGGGAAAAGGAAGAAAACAGAATGAAACCTCTCTCCTTTCAGCTGTTTAGATCAGGTCTCTTCACAGCGATGGAGACCTGGCTAACACAGGTCTTCAGGGTGGCTGAGTCCCTGCTCAGGAGCAGAAGACGTGGTCTCACCTTGGCCCCGCCTTCTTGAGGGGCAGGAAGAAGACACTGTTCCTAGCTGTGTGGACGCTGAGCTCACAGGCTCTTCTGGGTTCCTGGCAGCAGAGCAGCCCTCAGCCACTTCCTGTGAGCAGAGGGGGAGGGGTGAGCTCACAGGGCCCCGCCTCTGGATCATGGGGTGCAAGTGGCACATCTCAGAGGGGTCTATTCTATTTTCTACAGCTGGAGGTGGGGGCTCTGCAAGAATGGGTCAGAGACTGGCTCCCTGTGCCCTATACCCACCCCCAAATCCCCTGCATGAGGAGAAAGCAATGGGCCTGAATCCTTGAGTCGTGTGACCCTGAGCGGGTCACTTCCCTTCTCAGAGCCTCAGTTTCCTCATCTGTACAATGGGCAGTATTTCTTTAAAGAATGGATGTGGGGCTCAAATGAGCATGGAAGGTGCCTGGTGCTGGTTGTCAACAGAGGTGGTTCATCTGGACTTAGCCAGGGTTCTCTTGAGGCTTCCGGCAGAGCACAGAGCAAAGGAAAGGTACGGAGATGTCACTGGCTACTGTGGGTGTTCAGGGAAGAAGATGGGTGCACCAGGAGACCTCAAATCTCCCACCTGGGCCTGTCTAGGGCCGCCAGCTTCTCAGATGCTCCTAGCAAGGAAAGTCCTCTGTCCCCTGACAACTATCACTTCACACTCACTGGAGCAACTGGCACCCGGCCTGGCTTGTGCTATCTCATGGGGTTCTCCCAGGACACCACAGCCTGAGGTGGGTGGGCTGCACAGGCCCCAACCTCATTTCTCTTCATTCCTCCGAAACATCCCTGAGATGGGGAAACTGAGGCTCACTGGGGGTGCGTCACTTCCGGGACCTCCCTCCTCTTGTCTCCCCAGCTCGGAGCTGGTGAGGACAGCCACATCCTGGTTATCTCGATGCCGCCTCAGGAGAGGCCAGAGGCAGCTTGTTTCCTGTCTTTTGCCCCCAAACCAGTTGCTTCTGCCCCAGGCCACACCCGGGGTATAGGGAGGAGCTGGGTCCCAGGGCCACACTGAGATTGGGGTACCTTATCCCTTGGGATAAGGTGGGGGCACTGGGAGACCCTAAATCTCAGTGGCTCAGGCTGATCGAAAATAAAGCCCAAAGCCCACATCTGTAGTCTCAGCACTCTGAGAGGCTGAACCAGGAGGATGGCTAGTTTGAGCCCAATTTGTACAGCTTAGGGACCTAATGAGACACAGTCTCTCAAAAAATTTTTTTCTTTAAAGAGTTGTAGATGTAAGTCCGTGTGAAGGCCCTAGCTTCCCTCCTCAGTACCACAATAAATAAACAAACAAATAAATAAACCGTTAGGACCAGGCATGAGCCACCTGTAACCCCACTTACTTGAGAGGTTGAGGCAGGAGGATTGCAAGCTCCAGGCTAGTCTGGGCAACTTAGAAGACCTTGTTTCAAAATAAAAATAAAATGTAAATAAAGGTTTTAGAACTTTAGAATCCAAAGACCTAAGTTGCCAAGCAAAGGGAAGCACTGATCCTAAGTTCAGACTGGGCGTCCCTGGGCCCCAGTGCAGGGGGACCCCCATCAAACCAGGTCATCTCAGCCCAACCCGGACAAGCTGCAGCCTTGGGCAACTCGATTCCCTTCGCTGAGATTTAGGTGTTGCACCTGGAATACATGTGCCGATTGATTGCGGTGGGGTTGATCTATCTAACATTACAGCACATTGAAAATATCCTAAATCAAAACGCACTGAATTCTTTCTTTCTTTCTTTCTTTCTCTCTCTCTTTCTTTCTTTCTTTCTCTCTCTCTTTCTTTCTTTCTTTTTCGACAGAGTCTTGCTTTTTAGATCAGGCTGGCCCTGAGCTCAGCCTCCAACTCACATCCCAGCAATCCTCCTGTCTCTGCCTCCCAAGTGCTGGGATTATAGGCGTGAGCCATCATGCCTTGCACTGTGGTATGTGATTCCAGGGATCAAACCCAGGCCCTTGTGTTTGCAAGGCAGGCGCCTGAACCACTGAGCTAAATCCCCAGCTGT
>PVIR01039985.1:0-13613 GCA_004026965.1 Petromus typicus
GCGCACTTTCAGGGGAGGACTTGAGCCCGAGGGGGTCAGGGTGGAGTCTCCTGCCCCCCAAGGCGTTCCTTTCCACAACTGACTGTGACCCTGACCAGCCTCTCTGGTCCTGTCTCCTTCCATAGGTACAATGGGGACAGCTGAAAACTGTCTCAGGAAGATGAGGGGATCAGAAGTAGCCCTTGCAGGACAGGGATTTGTGCACCTCATCAGGAAAGACATGACAATCATCTCTGCCCTTGTGGAATACATAAACTCATAGGAAAGAATCAAATTTAAATGTTAGTGTTGGTAGTAGGTACTAACACTTGAACTCAGGACTCTTGGGCTGAGTTACATCCCCAGCCCATTTACTTATTTAGAACAGGGTCTCACAGAGTTGTGAAACTGCCCTTATTGGATTGGAAATGTTGATCCTCCTGTATCAGCCTCCTTTGAATTACTAGATAGAGGGCAGGGGTTGTAGCTCAGTGGCTGTGCTGGCAAGTGGAAGGTCCTAAGTCTAACGCCTAGTACCAGAAAAAAAAATCCAAATTATTAGATAAAAATTACAGGACTCTTTGGGGGAATATTACAGACAGCTGGTCAGGAAGAAATACTGGATAGGGATAGGTCAGGGCCCTTGAGGGACCCTCACAGAGGACGAGAGCTTCAGAAACTGTGGCTGGAGGCGCCTCTGGAGAGCACTGTAGTCACCAGGGCCAGATCTGCATACTTCCCTCAGGGGCCAACAGAAGCTGGAGATTAATAAACCACTTCTCCTTGGGGGTGGGCTGGCCTCTCCCACCCAGGTCTAAGATTAAACCAAAAAAGATTAAGACTATAGATTACTGACCAAGGTTAATGATGTCAACCATGGCCCCTTACTACTTGGATGATATGACCCAAATGACTACTCTTGTCATTTTAGTGTTTGCTCATAAGTGTGTGTGTGTGTGTGTGTGTGTGTGTGTGTGTGTGTGTGTGTGTGTGTGTGTGTTTGAGGCAGTTCAGGATGGCCTTAAACTCACTATGTAACCCAGAATGACCTTGAATTCATGGTGATCCTCCTGCCTCAGCCTCCCAAGTCCTGGGATTACAGGCTCACTGTATGAGCCACTACCCCACACAAATTGATTAAAGTTTTGACCCATGTTATACCCACTTCATGATTTTTGCTCTGTAAAACTTCCTTTGAGAAGTGGACTCATTGGCAACTGGACTTTCTGGGTCCCTCCTTGCCCCTCTAGAGCTATCTCTCCCTCAGTAAATTTCCTACTCTTAAAAAAGAGAGAGGGAGAAGGGGTGCTTTCATCTTGAAGACTTGGGGGTTGGAGAAGCTGGAGTCACAGGTCTTTAGCAGAACTTAGTATTTTCTGTAATTAGAAATATAAATATCCTGCTATGAAATTTCAGGCCACTGACTATCTCCTCACCCTCCCTTTTCCCATCTGTGGACCCAGAGGCAGTCTGGGGTCTCCGAAGTCCTTTCCAGATGGTCACAATCCAGGGTTCTACGCACAGATATGACCCATGTGCTCACAGATCTGATGGATGGCACTGAATGTGGGGCACAGGAGGTGACAATGTCTCACGAGCAGCTGGAAACGTGTCTATGACACATATCCATGCATGAGACGCCAGAACACACACAGGCTGGGGCGGCTCACTAGCGGGGCACCTGCCTCGTGTGTGCAGAGCCCGAGTTCCACCCACAGCACCAGAAACGCTGACAACACATCTCCAAACACACAGAGTCGTGCACAGAATTACACCGGCAGCCTGGGAAAAAGAAAAGCCACTCGATGAAGCAAGGCAGACAAAAATGACTGTTACAAAGAGAAAGAGTTTCATATAGAGCATGCAATTTTCATAGTTTGTGGTGAAAATATTTATTCTTCATTATACTGTATCCCTTTTCCTCCTTCCCTCTTTCCCCCTTTTTTCTCCTGCTCTGTCTCTTTCTTCTTTTTTTTGAGACAGGGTCTCGCTTTGTGGTTCAGGCTGGCCTTGAGCTCAGCCTCAAACTCACATCACAGCAATCCTCCCGCCTCTGCCTCCCGAGTGCTGGGATTACAGGCGTGAGCCACCACGCCCAGCACTGTGGTATGTGGTACTGATTGCTGCTGGCGTGAGTCTCCACACCCAGTACTGTATGTGGTTAACTGGGACTAACCCAGGCCCTTATGCTTGCAAGACAGGCGCCGGAATCCCTGAGCCAAATCCCCAGCCCCTGCTCTGTCTCTTTCTACCCCCCTCTCCCTGGTACTCGGAATTGAACTCCAGACCTTGTGCCCATGCAGCACCCCTGAGCTCCATCCACGGCCCTGAAAGCTCTCTCGTTCTCCTCATTCTTACATGCTTTCCTGTCACCTTTCTAGGCCCTTTTCCATGTTAAACATAGTTGCTGGCTCTGCACTGGATAGACAGCCCCACTTTACTATTAAATAGTTTCCATACTAGAGAAATAAAAGAATATTAATCTTGATTGACTCTTAACAAATAGGTTCCAACATTTTCTCATATTTTTTTCACTATATCACTATAGTGATATTTTTTTTCATAATTTTCTCATATTTTTTTTCACTATAAATGAACCAACCCATTTAGAAGGGCTTTCCCTTCCTTAAAGTGTAAGTCTGGGTTCTTAAACATTGACCCACTTTTAAACAAAATGGTTTCATACAAATATATTGGGTAGTTGTGTGAGCGTTTTCATATGTGGTCCAAGTGGCTTACTTTCAGGCATAAAGCAGACATAATAGGCAAGAAACACTTAGAAAATAGAAAATGTTGCCCTAATTACGGGCCATCTTAGCTTGAAAAGCCTTTCAGAATTAGGTTGGTGGTGATACAAAGTAGCACTTGGTTAAAAGACAAAGTAGCACTTGGTGATGAAACAAAGTAGCACTTAGTTACAAGAAAAAGTAGCACTTGGTTATTAGACAAAGTAGCACTTGGTTATTAATGAATTCACATTGTTCATTACTCCGTCCTTGAACACAATTGTGCTTATTCAACCACCCTGGTTAAAAGCTACTATTTCAGGAGTCAGGGATGTAACTCAATGGTTCTGGCACCTGCCTCACGATCACAGGGTCAATCCCTAGTACTAAATAGGAAGGAAAGAAGTAAAGAAGGAAGGAGGGAATGAAGGAAGGAATCAAAGCTACTATTAGGCATGAAGCTCCATTCAGGCGGTAATCATGGTTCAAAAACAACACCGGGCACCGGGCACGGGCTCAGCCCGGCATCAGCATGCTGCGTCTCCACTCCAGCCAGGACCGTCCCTCTCCACGTGCCAGCATGTCCATGTCGTCCAGTGAGGCACAGCTACACCTCCACCGTGGCAGGGCTAGTCTCTGCCCTTCTGCTGGGTATGTAAGTGTGCAGGCCACATGGGGCATCACAGACTGCCCACCCCAGGAGCCTGCTGCTTGCCTTGAGCTTGCCTGGCCAGCAACCTGCATTGGATGATGGTGTATCTGACACCTAACCATCTTCCGAGACTGTATGCAAGTGCTTCGATGCAAAGACCCTGTGCATCTTTAAGCTCCTTGGAGAAATCAGTATATTTTTATTTATATCTATAACAGATACTTTTATACAGTCTAGTTAATCATTTTATGCCAAGGACTTAACTTCATACATGAAGTAAGAGAGAGCCTAAGATTTCCACACTGTTCCTGGGTAGATATGGCTCATATTCAATCTGCCAGTCTTCTACTTTAGGATAAACAATGGCTACCCAGTCCCCTCTCTTAAAGGGCCCATCCCGCCAATGTGTCTATTTTGCACTCTTTCATTCAGCCAGTGGAAGTCAGGGCCGAATCCCTTTTAAGCAGAAAGGCATTAACTTACACCCTGACATGACTTCTACTCCCTCTGTGTTTGTATACATGATGTTCTGTTCTAAAAACACTCTCACAAGGTGGGCACTAACGTGGCATCTATCATGGTGTAATAGGTGTGCATGCCCCGAAACACTCAGACATAGCCCCACTGTGAGCTAGAATGTTCACGCCCAACTGACTGCACACGTGTGCACACACATGTTCACTATTTGGGCACAAGGCAACCATGATAAATAGATTGATTCTTGCTCAAAACAGTACAAAGCACAGGCCAAGGATTTAGCTGAGTGGCTCTGGCGCCTGCCTTGCAAGCACAGGGTCCCAAGTTAGATCCCGGTAACCCCATACAAGGCCAGGCGTGGTGACTCATGCCCACCAGCAATCAGTACCTTACAACACAATGCCAGGCATGGTGGCTCACGGCTGTAATAACAGCATTTGGGAGGCAGAGGCAGGAGGATTGCTGTGAGTTCAAGGCTAAGCTCAGGGCCAGCCTGAACTACAAAGTGAGACACTCTCTCAAAATAAACAAACAAAAAACAGTGCAAAGCAAGCAAAGAAAATAAGAAGCTTTTAAAGTATCATCTACTTTTTTCTATATCAAACATATTAGAAATGCATGATCACAGTTTATACTCAATAATTACTTCTATCTTTTCAAAACAGGCGAGTTTTTTTTTTTAAACATAGATAAAGAACATCCACTTTTAGCTGTGACTCACTCTTCTGGCGATTTCTTTCTACTGACAACACATTCCAACGTTAAATGACTGAAATTGAATTCAAAGCTACTATGTAAACAGTGGATCTGGGCAGATAATCTCTGAAAAATCTTCAAATCTAATACAATTTCACACCAAACATCAAGTAAAATTATCGATTTTCATGCTTAGTTTATTCATTTATTCATTTTACCATACAAGGTATCAAACTCAGGACCTTGCACTTGTGAAGCATGTTGGTGCATATGTGTGATCCCAGCACTTGGGAGGCTGAGGCAGGGGGATTGCTGAGTTTGAGACCAGCCTGAGCTACACAGGGAGTTCAATGCTCGTTTGGACTGTATAGTGAGAATTACCAGGAAAAATAAAAAAGAGACATTGGGGTTGGGGTTTTAGCTTAGTGGTTCTGGTATCTGCCTTGCAAGTGCAAGGTCGCAAGTTCGATCCCTGTAACCACACACCATAGTGCTGGGTGTGGTGACTCACACCTGTAATCCCACTCGGTATGTGGAGGCAGAAGGCTGGCCAAGAGTTCAAGGCTAGCCTGGGCTACACAGTGTGAGCTCAGGGCCAGCCTGAACTTTGTAAGCGAGACCATGGCTCAAAAAAAAAAGTTCTAAAATGATGTTAAAAATTAGTTGAAGCCTATACAGTTCCTATTGGAAACAAAAAACCTCTTTTTAAGATTAAACAGGTTTTGAAATATTGATAATTTAATTCTGAAAGTTAGTAGCCAGATATCTATTTAATTTTGATTTCCAGTAGTCACATGTAATTAAGTCATAGCATTTATCAGGTAGAGTCAGTGCCTGGGTCTTGCTAACTAGTTCAGGCTGACCTCAAACTCACAGCCTCAGCCACCTGAGTACTGGGTTCTGGGTGTGCACCACGGTGTATACTCTGCCAAGTTTTTGCACAAGGTATAGTATGGTAGAAACATCTAAAATTAAAATACAACCTTGTTTTAATTTCAAGGAATAGGTAGTATAACTTCACATGTCAAAAAAATAACCAGATGACCATACTGATGTAAAGACAGATAAAATGTAGAGTATAAATTTAAAAATACATTCTTTCCTGCTAAGATATAACTGCTTCTGTTTTAACCAAAGCCAATAATTTTTGTGGAGTTTTTTTGCTTTGCTTTTTTTTTTTGAGATAGGGTCTCACTTTGTAGTTCGAATTGGTCCTGAACTCAGCAATCCTCCTGCCTCTGCCTCCGGAGTGCTGGGATTACAGCTGTGAGCCACCATGCCCAGCTTTAAAATTTTTTTTTATTTTTGTGGAGTTTTAAGTTGAAGAATTACAATCTTCGCAGAGCACCCAATTGTAGTATATTTTTCTTTTATCAGTTATACTCAGTACATTGAAACAGCCCTGTGAGTGAATGAATATTTTAATAACTGGATTCATTTTTTAAGATGCTCACTTTAATTCTACAGATGTTGGGCACTTTGTCTTCAGCGACTTTTCTTGTCTGTTATAATGTATGCAGGAAAACAAAAAGCTCGTAATCACCGGTACTAATTAAGGGTGGGTCACAGTGATCTTTTTAATAGAAATTCATGAAAGCCCATAAAAGAGCTGAGAGAACTTTATAGCTTATGGCAAATACGAAAATCCTACAACTTCAAAGTGAGAGACTTCAAACAAAAGTAGGAAAGTGCTGAAAGAACAGATTAAAAATAAATTAAGAGAACAAGACAGTCGCTAAGGACGGCATGGAGTCCCGGCTGGATTTGGGTTCCCTCCTCATGAGTGGCACCTCCGGATTTGGGTTCCCTCCTCATGAGTGGCACCACTCATAATTACAGTGTGTTAAAAAATCGTGGGTGACTTTGTATCCTAGTGCAGATGGGAAAGAAAAATGGAAGGACAGGGTGTGGAGCCAACCACCTGCAATCCCAGCACTCAGGAAGCTGAGGCAGGAGGATCTCAGTGAGTCTGAGGCAAGCTGGGGCTACAGAGCAAGACCAGACCTTGTCTCCAAACAAACAAACAAACAAAAAAACCAAGTAAGTATATATGTATATATATAGTAAAGGAAAGGAAATTGGGGGGAAAACTCAGAGATTCATTTTTCACTTTCTATACCTATCCTGCATCTGCCCACATTCGCAGTACATAGTCTTTATACCGCTTGTATGGAACTTATCCACGCACAGCACACATCTTAATCCCTTTATATACCCTGTTTCTCCCCCATCCCCTCCCCTTTTGTTACGTATTTGGAGATACAAATACATGAGTTTCAGGAGAAAACACTGTAATGCAAGACACAGGAGAGTTGGGTGGATCATTAAAGAGCAATCTGGATGCAGAAACCAACTTGAGCATCCTGCCAAGAAAACAGTGATTTGGGCCAGAGGTTTAGTTTAGCTCAGGGGTGTCATGCCCACCTTGGCAAGCACAAGGTGCTGGGTTTGATTCCTGGTTCAGTGGAAAAGAAATGACCAGTCTCAACATGAATTCGTTATACCTTCTGTTGATATTATGTATGTGTACTCTCTCCCCTACCTGTAATGCCAGTACACAGGGAGGCTGAGGCAGGAGGATTGTGAATTTGTAGCCAGTTCAGGCTGCATAGAAAGCTCAAGAACAGGCTGGACTGCCCAGCAAAAACACTGTCTCAAAACAAACAACTTCCAGTGATAAATCAAAATAACCCTAATCTTCTTGAAAAAAATTTCAGTTCTTGAAATTACCTTAAAAATTAAGCGGCACAACACTCAGACTTGGTGACTATCTGTGAAGATTACAAAGACCAGAGCACAAAAGCTATCACCAGCTGAGATTATTCACAAAATATGCAGAGAAAAAGGTAGAGACCAAAGGCCCCTCACTTCTCAGCCTGGAGACCGCAGTGTTTTCCAAAGCAGTCACTGTCTTCACCTCAGAGACCCTAACCAGAGCCCGTGCCCCGCCCCACCACAGACACAGGGACTCTCCAAGTGAGTGCTGCGCTCCAACTCCTAAAAATAGAACGCTGGGTCATTTCTGTAGCTATGCCTTTAAGAAAGTGACCTCAGCAATTGCCTGAAGCCAAAATACTACCTGCATGGAGACTTAACTCTCTCTCTGAAACCTGCAGCTCAAGGAGTCCTGAGTCCCAGGCAGCAGTTTCTCTTCTGGGGAGGCTCAGCCCCAGTCCCAGGATCTGGGGTCTAAATGGGCTTCTCAAAATGAAAAGAGACAGGAGCACTATTCCTGGTCCCCAGACCACGCAAGGCCAAAAGTCCAGACCCACTGACTGATTCCTAAAACTATGCTGTCTTGCCAGGTGTGGTGACCTATACCTATAATCCCAGCACTCGAGAGGCTGAGGCAGGAGGACTGCTGTGAGTTTGAGGCCAGCCAGGAAAGGGGCTACACAGAGTGACCCTGTCTCTAACTAGATAAATGACTATCCTAATGCCCCGTGACTGCTCCTAGGACCTGCCCTAAGCATGCCAAGAACCTGTGCAGTGCTTCCATTGTTTATGCGAGCTGCCTCCCCATCCCAGCCAGTCACTCTGTGTCCCTTGCAGTCCCGATGTCGCCAAGTCCACCCAGGAGACCAAGTGCTTTCTCATCCTTACTCTGCGGCTGCTCAGGACGTGGCACTGATACAGAGATGCACCTGCTCGTGCACAGGCCCCAGGCCGTCCCCCCCATTGTCATTCTAAATCCTGACCCGCAACAGCAAGTAGAGACACCAACAGGTAATGAGGTTGGAGCTCCAGGCCCAGAGAAATAAGATTTTAATGCACGGAAATGTTCATTGCATCTTGTTTCTGAAAGAAGCGAAGTGGAGATTGCTTCTCATTTCCAGAGAAAGCTACATGTCTGGCAGCAGCTCGATCAAGGACAGCGGCTTTTCCAGAATCCCTGCTACCTGAGGTGACCTCTCCTGCAAAGCTGAGCAGTGGCTAGCACTCAGGCTCCTGGACACCACTTCTGAGGACATCGTGCACCCTGGTGCCCGCTCCTGCCCAGGCGCTGTCTGCTCAGCAGGCCTCGGAGTCCCGAGAGTGCTGTGAGACCCAGCGCAGTGTGGATGTCAGGATGAAGCGGCCCTCTCCCAGCAGGAGAGAGGCAATAAACTGCCGCCTCTGAGCATGTTCCTAGAAAGACCAGCTTGGCCGCGTTTCAATCCAAACAGCACAGAGCCACCCAGAGCCAAGTATCTCAACACGACCTGAGACTGCAGCATCGTCCTCACTCTGCAGACATGCATCGGATCACGGCGCTCTTGGGATGGTCACGGAACTGCGTGGCTGCCCCATCCTGTCACTGACTTCCCTCAAGGTTACTGGGTCACAGCACATGGCATGAACTCATTTTTTCCCGCGGCGGAGAATTAGTCTTTGATTCCACGTGGATAAACCACACTACATCCATCCACTCACGAGCTGAACATGTGGTTGTTTCTGTTGTTATTATATTGGACACTGGGTCTCCCTTCATGGTCCCCACTGGCCTCGAGCTCTCCACGTGGCCCGAGCTGCTGGGAACTGGCAGCAGCCTCTCATTTTTCTGTCTCTCTCTGACAGCTATTAACACTATTTCTGTGCACACCTTCAGGTAGAAGGTTTTGTGTGGGTAACTTTATGCACTTGAAGTCTCTGTGACTTTGCCTGAGTAGCCTGTATGATTATAGCGATATCCCTCTTTTCTTGCAGCACAAGCAATTGAAACCAGCATGCTATGCAAAGCGCTCTACCACCGAGCTACATTCCCAGCCATTTTACCAAGGATTGAACTTGAGCTCTTGGTATCACACAAAGTATATGAGGTACCACTTGTGCTAAATCCCAGGCTGCTTTATTTTATTTATTTATTTATTTATTTTCATATTCAAATCTTTATTTTTAAGACAAGGTCTTCAGGAGTTGCTAGAGCTGGCCTGGATCTTGCAGACTTCTTGCCTCAGTCTTCCAAGTAGCTGGGATTACGGGCCTGTGCCATAGAGCCAACTAACAGCCACACCTTTCATCTCAATAATGAGGCTATAAAGGTCATAGTTCAAACTGGATTCTAGAGACAGTCGCCTTCCAGATCCCGAATCCTCTGTCTTGGTCCTGCTGATTAAGTTACATGACCTTTGCTGTCAGTGACTGTGCCCTTAGCCCCGATGCCACCGCCTATCTAGAACTGTGAAGACCAGAGACCAGGGACCTCAACCCTGCTGCTGGAAAATGTCTGAGTAACGAAAGACTTAACACAAAAGCCATAAGAAGAAAAGAAAAAAAAAGCTTTCAAATAAACAAAAATATTCAGATACACATTTTCAGTACTAATAACAAAATCACACGGTTGACAGAGTAGAAATACGCTAAAGTTTGCTTTCGGTAGGAAACACACGGTCACATGAGCAAGGGTACAGAACAACATTCTAACAGAGGTCTCTCTGCAGGTCTCAAACTGGGGACATGTGTGGAATAAAAGAGACGGGGCTGGGGCTGTATTCCTTGGTGGTAGATCCACACACAGCACAGACGTGGCGCACTCTGCCCCTCTCTGTCATTATCCTAGTCATGCTAAGAAGTTTTTCCGAATCTTACCACTGGGAGATGTTGGGCAGAGTGCTTGGGATGTCTTTATACTACTTCATGTAACTGTACATAAATGCACAAATTATCTCAACACAAATTTCAACTCACATTACATAAGCTTGTCAGGTAAGGTGGTGCATGCCTGTAATTCAAGCTACTCTGGAGGCTGAGTCAGGAGGATCACAAATTCAAGGTCAGCCTGGGCAATTTAGTGACTCAGCAAAACTCTACCGCAAAGTACAAAGAAAAAATACAGAGGGTTAGGAATGTAATTCAATTTGAGTTCAATATCCAGTACTCGATCCCAGAATAAATTATGAAGCCTACTGGACTAGGTGCTTCTGTGGGTGCCTTCCTGGTCCAGTAGCACCCTATAGAAGTTATTTTAACATAAAGCCAGCGTGACCATCCTCTCCCATCTCTACCACAAGACCTCTTCATTATCTGTCTCTTATGCTTTGAGAATACATTATATATTTTCTAGTGAAATCAACAATTAAGTTCACACATGGGTTAAGTCCTACTGGGAAATATAGACACAGGAACCAGTAACTCAATTCCAAAGCCCAGAAAGAAAATGGATTGAAAAGAAACATTTGTTGTATTTAATAAGACGACCCTTTTGTTTTTTTCCCCAACATGTCCCTCAAGACACTTCAGTCTTGTTTATTCATTTTTTATTGTAATTCCTAGATTTTCCAGTCAGTTATAAATATCACTCTTCGGTGAGGAGAAAACATTACTCCCCAGCTTTTCAACTTGCAGGCAGATAGTTGTTCCTGCCAACTTCACTTCTCTCAAAACCTTAGCCTCTCTCTACTACTCTACCCTGTGAAGGGTGACACATGTAACTATTTAAATCGATGCAGAAGATGTAAGTCCAAGCTGATACGATGCACTGTGCTGAAACAGACCACCTGAAATCAACGGTGCTGAGAAAAGATTACATTTGTTAAGCCAGGGATCCACATGGTGCAGGGCAGGGTCTGAATCCTGCACGGCTGGCCGCATCCCCGGCTCGCCGCTGCCCCTCCGGCACCTTGTCGCCTGCTAGCACCGGCACCAGCTGTGCTGGCCACACTCACCCTCTTACGTCACAGTGCTCACCACGTGCTGGCCCAGGGCCAAGGCAGAAACTGGCGCTCTTGACCCGGGAAATACTGTACATTTGGCAAATCACTTGCGGTTGTGTTCTGCAGCACTGTTTCCAGGATAACCAGCGGCTGCGCTTGGCAACCGGGGTCTCCCACAGTTAGGGCTTCAGTTGTAAAGCTGGCAACGCTTTCCTGCTGCGGGCATCGGCACCCTTTGGGACTGTGTCCCCGGCGAGGAGGGTGACAGAGTGTTACTCTTCTGAACCAGCACTGACAGCTGGCCCAGAGCTCTGGTCTGTCCCCATATTAGGAAATAACTATATGACAATAGTTCACTGGATTATTTACAAAACAATAAAGTAGCTCTGGCAACTTGAGGTTGCAAAATTTAAAACATGGTAGCATATGCCTATAATTCCAGCATTCTGGAAGGCTGAGGCAGGAAGACTATAAGTTTAAATCCAGTCTCAGCAACATAGTGATGAAATTTAATGAGACCCTGTCTCAAACAACAAGTAAATGACAACCCAAACCACTGAACTTGTATTAGATAGTTACAGTATTAAATAGCAGATCTAATGTCTTCTAAATAGTAGACATTCTAAAATACTAACACGGGTACAATATCAAACATCCATAGCATTGGAAGATATTTTATTTCTAGTAATTTCATAATAATTTACTAACATGGATTTCAGGCAGGAGAAAAACTAGTTCCTGCTAGGTGTGCCTGTGAATCATGAGAAGGGTTTTGTGGCAGGCTTAGCAAACAAGGAAATACTTCTCTCGGTGGTGGCCCTTGGTTCATGCCACTCGGTATGGGTGGAGCCCCGAGGAATCGATAGAGAAATCCGAGCTTCGACAAGCGAAACCAAAACACTAACTTTAGTTTTTGTCAGCAGTACAAACGTAGCGCCCCACGAGGCCCTTGGAAGTCTGTCACCCACCGGGCAGGTGCATTTCCCTGGCCCTGCCAGTGACATCGACCTGCCAACAGCTGGGACCACGTGGCGCCCCAGCAGAACTTCCCGGGACCAGGGGGAGCGTGAGGACGAGCTCCGCAAATACGTGCTTCTAAACAAAGCAGGGACTTCCCTCTCTCCAAGGTAATTTCTCCACAAACGCTCCAGGGGTTTGGAAGGGCCGGGCCCAGAGAACTACTCGGCACCCAGCCTCTCTTCCCCTCGGGAGCCATGAACCTGGAGTATCAGTGATTAAAACAAACCTAACCACTTTCCCAAAGTTAAAATAGAGTCACAAATTAAGCCACTGAGGACAGATAACTTTTGGGTATCTGATTCATGCCCCATCACTGTGTTTTTCTGTCCGTTCACCTTTTATTCTAACAAATGCTTTCTAAACTGAAGCTTATCTCTGATCTTTCACCAACACTTCTCTGCTTAATAACACGTTTAAAAAAGAGAGATCGGTATTTACTGATGAAAATGTACACTGTGTTCCAAATGCATTACAAGCTTACAAGCGCACAAGCAGACATATAAGAGTATATCTCCCCTCAGTATTTCAACTTTCATTAAAATGCAAATGTAATGGTTTCATTAGGCAGCAACAATGCCCAGCCTTCCCGACAGCAGCTCGGCTCCCCAATCCAGCCTCCCGACAGACACACGTCCCACGGCTGTGTGGAGTCCGCTCCTGAGGGGTAGTGTTTGCATCTGGGTTTTGCATTATGACCCCTGATTGGAGAGGGAAAAGTACAATGTATGGTTTGAGATTTTCCGTCCAAGCGCGGATTCCGCTCGCTCGACAGGGACAGGCAGATCTCACTCCCCGAGATCACTCGTCCTCGGGATGGGAGCCGGTCGCCCCGTCCCCGCCGCCGCCGCGCAGGCCGCGCTGTTTTGCAACAGTGAGAACTCGGGGCCCCGAGAGCGGCGGCGGCGGGGACGCGGGGACGGGCGGGGGCGATCGCGGGCGGCGGCGGGCACGATCGCGGGCGGCTGTCCGCGCCCCGCCCGGCCCCTTTTGTCCCTGTCACTTCCCGGAGCACAAAGCCCGGCGCCCGCGCTGCCCCGGCCGCGCCAGGCCCAGGCCGGTGCCGGTGCCGGTGCCGGTTCCGGGAGCCCCGGCCCGGGACCCGCGGCCCGACCCGCGCGCGGCGCCTCCGCGCTGACACCGGCGGACCGGGAGGGTCCACGCGGGGCGCGGGCGGCACCGGGACCGGCCGGGCCGGGGCGCGCGAGCTGGGCCGGGCCGGCCGGGCAGCGCCAGGCCCCCGCCCGCTCCGCCCGCGCTCTGACCTGTCCCTGCGTCCAGCGCCGCTACCGAGGCCTGCGCGCAGCCATCTTGCTGCTCTGCGGCGTGACGTCGCCACGCGGGTCGGGGCGGCGGGGCCGGAGGCACAGCCCGGCCTCCGCACCTCCCGGCAGCCGCCGCCGCCTCCTCCCCTGCGGCCTCCCCTCCCCTTCC
>PVIR01039986.1:0-13618 GCA_004026965.1 Petromus typicus
TTATCTAGAAACAGTATAAATTAGGCCACAAAACAATTCTCTAAAAAATAAAAGAATTAAATTATATTCTCTATCTCTTCTGATCACAATAGAATAAAAGTAGAGAAAACTAAAAACAATTTTTAAAGAAATTACACAGATACATAAAGACTGAACAACACACTTTTGAACAAATAGTGGACCATTAAATAAGTCAAAAAAGAAAATTAACAAATTCTTTCAAAACAAATTAAAATGCAACCACTACAAATCAAAATTTATGGGGTATAGCAAAGGGAATATTTAAAAGGAAGTACATGACAAAAAATTAAAATGTCTTGATTAAACAACTTGTATTTGTCAGTTTTCTCCTTCATGAGACAAAACATGTGAGGGACATAAATAGGTTTATTTTGGCTCATGCTTTCACCTAATTCAGTCCAATATTGCACAGCTGCAAGACACAAACATCATGACAAACAAAAGAAAAATTCTCAACTTATGCCATCTGTGAACTAGAGAGCAGAAGAACCAGAGAGAAAGAACCCAGAAACTTGATATAATTTCCCAGGTTGTGACTCAACCAGACACACCAAAAAACTTTACTTTTCTAATCCCCTAGGCATTTCTTAGCCAGTTAAGTGTCCCATTCATTAGACAATCAAGACTAAGAATCACAAATTTGCTTTGTCAACTTGACACCCAAATACATCTTCTTAAACTGTCTAATTTCCAAGTGAACAATAATAAGGTCACAATTCTACCTAATGTGATGTTACTATTTCATGTACAACTGAAAACACTCCACCAACAGGCTATTAGAATTTATAAACAAATTCAACAATGTAGCAGATATAAAATAAACATAGAAAAATCGGTAGCTTTCCTATACACCAGTAATGAATTTGCTGAGAAATAAAACTTGAATGAAATTCATCACAGCTTAAAATACATAAGAATAAATTTAGCCAAGAAAATGAAAGACCTATACAATGGAAATTATAAAGCACCTATTTATGGGTTAGATCTAAAATATGATACAGAGGTCTCATGAATTCAGAGGTGGAGACTGCTTGGAAAAGGGGTCACTTTAGACACGACCTGGAATCATGCGTTCTTCTCCAAACTCATCCTGTCCCTCCATATCTCCTGAATGTCACAAGGTGAGCAGTTTTCCTCCACTATAGCCTTCAACCATGTTGTTTCTGCCTTAGGGTTGGTCAGCAGTGGAAAGAATCACCCAAAACTGTGAATCACATTAAATGTCCCCTCTACTAAGTTGTGAGTGTCAGAACTTTGTCCCAGTTATGGGAAAGCTGAATAATGCAATACTTATGAATGAAATTGCAGGAGACACAAAAAGATAAAAAAAACTTCTGAGTTCAAGAATTGGAAGTATAAGTATTGTTAAAATTTTCTTACTACTCAAAGACATATATACACTCAATAAAGTCTTCATCAAAATATCACCGACTTTAATCACAGAACCAGAAAAACAAAACAATTCTAAAACTCATATTGGAGCACAAGACTCTAAACAGCTAACAATATTTTAAGTATAAAGAACAGCCATAAAAGTATTACTGTACCTGAGTTCACTACAGAGCCATAGTAACTAAAACAGCACAGTACTGGCATAAAAACAAACCAGTAGACCAGAATGCAAATAACTGAAAAAAACAAAACAGAACAACAACAAAAAAACCCCCAAACATATCTACAACCAACTAATTCTCAACAAAGTTACCAAAATATATACTGCAGAAATGAAATGTTTTCAATAATTACTGTTAATCTCTACATTCCGAAGACCAAAATTTGAGTCTTTTCTCTTTTGCTATATAAAAATTAAATCAAGGCGAGGAAAGCCCCAAATGTGTCATCTAAAACTACTAAAAGTAACCATAGATGAAACACTTTAAGACAGGTATGCAATGATTTTTCTGGATAGGACCCTAAACAGGAAACAAAACCAAAAACTGACAAATTGGATTATATCAAACTAATATTCCACACAGCAAGGTAAACAGTCAACAGAGCAAAAAGAAAAATCTATAGAACGGAAGGAAATATTTGCTAAATATTCACCTACCAGAGAGTTTTATTTTTAAAAACAACAATAAAAAATGCTGATTTGACAATGCTCTAAGGGAGGTTGATAATTAAAATAATCTCATATTAGATATTAGATTAAAGAGACATGAAAAGGATTTCAAAAATAGAGTACATGTATAGAATCAACTGATTTTGACAAAAATGCTAAAACAATTCAATACAGAAATGAAAATCTTGTCAACAATAATGGCAAGACCAATTAGAAAAAAGAGAAAAATACTTTTAACTCTCATACAATTCAAGAATGATCTTGCATATAAATATAAAAAACTAAAACATCTCCACCTATAAATATAGGAGAATGTCACAAACTTGAAATTGCCAACAAAAGTTCCTGAAACATGTATCAATTTGGATAAATCTCAAAATATTGTTTTAAGACAGAGAATAGTGCCTAGTATACAATTTCATTTTTATTATGCTCAAGAACAAGTAAGACTGATGAAACCTAGTTATAAATCAGATATGGTAATTGAGTATAATTGCCATGAGCAAACTATCTCAATGAAGAAAATACTAATGTCATGATTATGATATTGTATATTTGTCAAAATTCAGTAAAATGAAAATTTTAAATTCAAAATCTCACGTTATTTATTTGGCTGTGAAAAAAAAACAGAAGTGCTATGGCTTAGCAATTTTTACAAAGCAAATAATTCTTTAAAATTAGCATTATTTGGTGAAAAAGTTGTATAGTTCTTGTCAGAGAATCTCAGACTTCATTACATACTTTGAATGAACTAATGGTGTTAGAGAAAAAAATTCTGGAGTCCTCAAAATGACCCGGAGTGACAAGCCCCTCTGTGGCAACCGTTCTCCAAGGCATCTATGCCATCAGGTTTAGCAGAAGTTCGGTGCCTTTCTACTTGTGTCACTTTTCTATGTCTAATTCTATCTCTAATTGCTACTGCACAAATACTTGCAATGCAGACTAACCCATCATGTGACTGCCTGTATAATTCATCCAATGCCGACTCCTGCTCCTTGAGAGAGGAATCTTGCTTTGTTTCGCTGTAAGTATTGCATGGTTTTCTGGAGGGTAAATAAATATTTTCTGGACTACCCGGAAGACCCCTCACTACTTGAATACCTAATCATCTGTGATTCTTCCTGCCTTTCATAGTAAATGTCTTTAGCTAACAACTGAAGTTGAAATCTGTTATGTGTGATAAAAGTTAGTCTTGCTTTGATTTATCAATATATAACCCAGGGTTTTCTCTCTACCTATTTAATGCCTACAAAAATGTATCACATTTGGGCCTGATAAATATATCCTCACTTTATAAATATCACCTCTCTATATAAGGAGTATAGCAATAAGAAGGGTAGAATTATTCTGCTTATTTTCTTTTTTTATGGCTTCACACTCTAGAGAGCTCTGCCTTCAATCAATGAAGCATACAGAATTCATACTTCTCATTCTTTTATTAAAGTAATTTTTGAATTAAAGTAATTTTTAAATTGTCCTTAAGTGTTTAATAAATAAGCCATTAAAGACATTTCCAAGCCAAGTTGTTTTTGCCTTGTAATCTGCCTGGATTTGAAATTAGGCAATCACACTCTGTCAACTCGAATTAGAGGTCTTCAGAATATCACACTCGTCACTATGCACCTGCAAACTCTGTATGTCAGAGTACAGATTATCTCGTGTGCCTCTCCTATCCCACATCTGAGGATGGCCGCACAACCAGTGGAGAGTACACGGGTATGAGATCCTGAACTTGCAAAGTGTAAAGGTGGCAATTTGAAATTAACATATATTCTAAGAACAACTAAGATTTAGAAATGCTAAAAATGAGCACAAGAATTAATAAATGATAAGATATAGGAAAAGGCTCAAGGAAATCTAGAAATAGTTTATGCACTGAAAGATGAATTAAAAAAACAGCCCAACTACCCTCCCATGAGTTCACGCAGGAACCATAAATAGGCTCATGCCAGTGCATAACGAGGAAAAGGTCTCAGGAAAAAGTAATGTTACTAATGGGCTTTCAAAAGGAGCTAAAAATACTGGGGGGTGATTGACCTCAGGCAAAACAAAGTGACATACAGTTTAAATGTCCTTCCTCAATCAGGGCAGGGAGGAAGGAGTGAACAGCATGTTTTTCTCTGGATACAATGAGAAAAAAATGACATTCACTAGAATCTTATCTATCCATATGGTAGTAAATGAATAAATGTTTACCAGAAAGGAAAAGAGTCTTTGATTATGTTAATGTTATGAATCTAAAGTGGAAACTCCTCAAAAAAATTTAAGGAGGCTAATGATATTCTCATTCACACTTTGGTTTTAACTCAATATCAAAGGAAAAATTGTTTAAAATCTTCTGTCACAAATGCTCACAAGGCCTAATTTTACATTTGGCATCATGCACTGTGATAAGTCACACTCTCTCTGTCATAAGAAGTTGAAGAGTTTCCTCAAGCCTCAGAAATATTTGGTATCCTTAATTTTGATGACTAACGGCGAAAAAAGGTGCATATGTGTGTGTGTGTGTGTGTGTGTGTGTATATATATATATATATATATATATATATATATATATATATATATATATATATATATATATGCCTTTCCTATTGGATCCTGTCTCTCTGTAACACCAAGCTCAACTTCACAAAAGTCTATATTTTACTTCTGTACTTCCTTAGCATTTCATGCACAATTCCCTTATAGAACCACGTTGGCTTCTCTTGCACCATGCTGACTTTCTATTTTCTCATTTCTCTATATTCCCTAAACCTCTGAAGAAAGGCCTAGCTCATCTTTTTAAAAATTTTTCTCCTTTGACTGAGTTTAGCAGCGGGCGGCTCAGGAAACGGTGAATGTGCCACCGAATCTGCGCCAGGGTTAGAGCTTACAGGCCTCCAGGCCCACGTGAGAAGAGCACCCTGGGACTGAGGTTAGCAGCAGGCGACTCGGGAAACGGTGACTGTGCCACCAAATCTGTGCCGGGGTAGGAGCTTAGTGGCCTCCAGACCTACGCCGGAAGAGTGCCCAGGGACTAGGTTATCAGGTTAGAGTCTGAATTTCTCCACGGCAACTGCAGAAGCACATCCAATCACTTGCATTGGTGAATAGGCAGGCCTGTTTGAACATGAGCCCCTACCATTGCAGCTGCACAGGGCCTACAGCCTACTGGCCTCCAGGCCGACTGCACAAGTGAGCCAGAGGCTCTGTATAGCTGAGCAGGTGGGCCCACTGGAACATCAGGAAGCACCATTGTAGCAGTTTAGGAACCAGAGCCTTCCTGCCTCTAAAGCAGACAGGAGAAGGGATTCTGACTGTATTGATTTAATGCCTCATATGGTGTACCAGAACTAGAGGTTTTTCTTTAGGTCCCAATACAGACTGTAAAGAACAACCCGGGAAAAACTGCTATTTTAAGGTTCCTAACTATTAGGAGGAAAGTAACTTGCAACAAACAGCGCCAGAAAACAGGGCAGGTCAGAGATGAGGAAACACTCAAAGTCTCAGATACAAAGATCCTCACCTCAAGGGAACACAGGGGAAAGGGAAATAGAGAAGTTTGAAGGCCAGTTTCCAGGGTCCTCGGAAATGGTAACCAAAGCAGATCTAGTAAAATGGAATTCAGAACTGATCTCTGAGATGAAAGCAGAGATATTGGACATGGTCAACACAATGATTAATAATGCTAAAGAGGAAATCATGGAGCTGATAGAATCCAAGATAGCAAAATCAATGGAACCTTTTAAACACCTATAAGCAGAAGCTCAGCAAATCAAGAAACAAAATGAAAGTTTGAGCAGTAGAATGAATTTGGCAGAAGACCAAATTTCAGACCTAGAAGACAGGATCTCAACCAATGAACTGGAAAGGTATAATCTATGGAAAAAAGCAAGCAATAATGAAGTCAATCCAACAGCTCCTAGATGATTCAAAGAAGAATAACATAAGATTGATTGGAGTCACTGAGGAAGCAGGAGACAATGCTAAAGATATCAAAAAGCTATTCACACAGATAATGGCAGAAAACGTCACAGAAAAAGGTAAAGAATTGGACATACAAATATATGAAGCATACAGAATGCCACATGTCCGTGACATGAAAAAAATCTACACCTAGGCATATAATCATAAAAGTCCCAGATATTACAAAAAAAGAATGAAATACTGAAAGCAGCCAGAGAAAAGAAAACAGTTACATTCCAAGGGAAGCCCATCAGGATCACAGCGGACTTCTCAACTCAAACACTCACTGCAAGAAGAGCCTGGAGTGAAGTCTTCCAAGCCCTAAAGGAAAACAACTTCCAACCCAGACTGATGTATCCTGCAAAACTATCCTTAAAAATGGATGGGGAAATGAGATACTTCCATGACAAAGAACACCTGAAAAACTTCACAAATATGACACCTGTGCTCGAAAACATTTTAAAGAATATCTTGGAGAAAAATAAGGAAAGTGACAAATCTATGAGACATAACCAAGTCAACCCATGGGACTAAACAAGAAACTGATGGGGAAAAGGCAAAAGTAGAAAAATACAGCCAAGAAAAGAAAAACATGGAAGCACTAAATTTACCTATATCAGTCATAATCATTAATGTCAATGGACTCAACGTGCCAAGTAAGAGACTTGTAGACTGGTAGAGTAGATCAAAAAGCAAGATCCTACAATCTGCTGCATACAAGAAACACACCTAATTCAGAAAGAAACTCATGCATTAAAAGTAAAGGGATGGAAAACAATACTCCATGCCACTGGAAACAGCAAGAAAGCAGGAGTGGCGATTTTACTCGCAGACAAAATAGACTTCAAGCCAAAACTGATAAAGAGAGATAAAGATGGACACTATCTTTTACTTCAGGGAAAAATCCAAGAGACAGAAATCACAATCTTAAATATCTATGCTCCAAATTCTAATGCACCCAACTATATAAAACAAATATTAACGGACTTGAAAAACCAGATAAACTCCAATACAATAATAGTAGGGGACCTCAATACCCCATTGTCACAAACAGACAGATCGACTGGACAAAAAGTCACTAAGGAAATCCTTGAGCTCAACCAACTCTTCAGCAAATGAACTTAATAGATGCCTACAGAGTATTTCACCCACAAAGTCAGAATTTACATCTTCTCAGCTGCTCATGGATTATTTTCCAAAACAGACCATGTGCTCATTCATAGAACAGGTTGAAGCAAATATAAAGGGATTGAAGTTATCCCTTGTATGCTGTCAGACCATAGTGCTCTGAAATTGGAGCTGAATAGCAAAGGAAAGCCCAGGATCTTCACAAACACATGGAAACTGAACAACACTCTGCTGAGCAACCAACGGGTCACAGAAGAAATTAGAGAAGAAATTGAGCAGTTCTTAGAACTAAATGATAACCCCAGTACAACACATAGAAATCTTTGGGACACAATGAAAGCAGTTCTAAGAGGAAAATTCATAGTAATGAAAGCCTAAATCGAGAAAATGGAGCAATTTAATGCTGAACCTCAAGAGACTAGCAAGAAATTATAAGGGTCAGGGCAGAAATTAATGCAATAGAAACCAAGAGAACGGTTCAAAAAATCAATGAATCAAAAAGTTGGTTCTTTGAGAGGATAAACAAAATTGATAGACCCTTAGCCAACCTCATTAAACAAAGGAAGGAAAAGGCTTATATCTATGCTATTAGGAATGAGAACGGAGAAATTATTACTGACCCAGAGGAAGTCCAGAGGACAATAAACATCTACTTTGAAAATTTATACTTCAATAAAATGGAAAATGTAGAAGAAATGGATAGATTTCTAGACACATATGAACTCCCAAAGCTGAATAAAGAAGATATAGAAATGTTAAATGCCCCAATAACAATCTGTGTAATTAAAAATGTAATTAAAAACTTGCCAACAAAAAAAGCCATGGACCTGATGGTTTTACTGCTGAATTCTATAAAACTTTTAAAGAAGAGTTAGTGCCTCTACTTCTGAAACTCTTCAGTGAAACTGAAAGCAAAGCAGTACTCCCAAACTCATTCCTGGAAGCAACCATTACCCTGATTCCAAAAGCAGAGAAAGACCCAACCAAAAGAGAGAACTACAGGCCAATATCTCTAATGAACATCAATGCAAAAATCCTCAATAAGATCCTGGCAAACAGAATACAGAGAATTATCAAAAAGATTATACACCCTGACCAAGTTGGATTCATCCCAGGGATGCAAGGATGGTTCAACATACGTAAATCAATCAATGTTATACACTATATTAACAGGCTTAAGGACAAAAATCATATGGTCATCTCAATTGATACAGAAAAAACATTTACAAAGTACAATACCCATTTATGTTCAAAACCCTACAGAAGATCAGAATAGATGGTCTGTATCTCAAACTAATAAAAGCTATCTACGAGAAACCTTCAGCCAGTATTATGCTAAATGGTCAAAAATTGAAACCTTTCACACTAAGATCAGGAACAAGACAAGGATGTCCTCTCTCACCACTTCTGTTCAATATAGTTCTGGAAATATTAGCCATAGCAATTAGGCAAGAGAAAGAAATAAAAGGAATAAAGATTGGAAAAGAAGAAGTTAAAATGTCATTATTTGCTGACGACATGATACTCTATCTAGAGGATCCTAAAAACCCAATTAAAAACTGTTAGACCTAATCGCCAATTTTAGCCATGTAGCTGGTTACAAGGTCAACGTTCAAAAATCAATAGCCTTCATATACACAAACAGTAAACCCACTGAGATAGAAATTGGAGAGTCAGTCCCTTTCATAATAGCACCCCAAAAAATAGAATACCTAGGAATCAATCTAACAAAGGAGGTGAAAGACCTCTACTCTGAAAACTATAGCACGCTAAAAAAGGAGATAGAAGATGATATCAAAAAATGGAAAGACATCCCTTGCTCCTGGGTAGGAAGAACCAATATTGTCAAAATGGCTATCCTCCCAAAACTACTCTACACATTCAACGCAATCCCGATTCAAATCCCAACAGCATATTTCACAGATCTAGAGAAAAAAATCCAAACTTTCATCTTGAACCACAAAAGACTTAGAATAGCGAAAGCAATTCTAAGCAACAGGGACATGGTGGGGGGTATTACAACTTTGAACATGACACTGTACTATAAATCCACTGTGATAAAAACTGCATGGTACTGGCAAAGTAATAGACCCAAGGATCAATGGAATAAGCTAGAAGATCCAGAAACTACTCCCGATACACTGAGCCACCTCATCTTTGACAAAGGAGCCAAAAATCCTCAATGGAGGACAGATAGCCTCTTTAACAAATGGTGATGAAAAAACTGGGCTTTAATTTGACAAAGACTAAAACTAGATCTCTTTTACCATGTACCAAGCTAAAATCAAAGTGGATAAGAGACCTAAATATTAAAACAGACACTCTAAACCTTCTGAAAAACAAGTTAGGTAAAACTCTCAAAGACATTGGCTTAGGGAAAGACTTCATGACCAAAACTTCCATAGCACAGGAATTGGCTGAGGAAATCAACAAATGTTACCTCATTCTTTTAAAAAGCTTCTGCACAGCGAAGGAAACCACCAACAGTGTAAAAAGGCAACCAACAGTGTGGGAAAGATCTTTACCAGCTGTTCCTCAGACAAAGGGCTACTATCTAGAATATATGAAGAGCTCAAAACAATCAGCCCACCCAAATTTAATAACCCAATTCAAAAATGGGCATCTGAAATGAACAGAAATTTTTCAGAGGAAGAAGTAAGAGCAGCTAAGAAGCAGATGAAGAAATGCTCAACATCATTAGTCATTCGAGAGATTCAGATGAAAACAACATTGAGATTTCATCTCACTCCACATAGAATGGCTGCCATTTCAGATTCAGCCAACAGCAAATGCTGGCAAGCCTTCAGAGAAGAAGGAACACTTTTCCACTCTTGGTGGGACTGTAGACTCGTACAACTCCTGTGGAGATTGGTTTGGAGATTCCTCAGAGAGCTAGAACTGGAGGTCCCATTTGACCTGGCCATTGGCCTGGTAGGTATATACACACAAGAATTAAAAGACTCACATCTCAGTGACATATGTGCACCCATGTTTATAACAGCCCAATTTGTGATTGCTACATCTTGGAAACAACCCAAGTGTCCATCAACTGGAGACTGGATAAAAAAGCTGTGGTTCTTCTACAGAACGGAGTATTACTCTGCCATAAAAAATGATAAGTTCAAATCATTTATACTTAAATGGACATAACTTGAGGATATCCTCATAAGTGAAATAAATAAGGCACTGATAGGTACATATCACATATTTTCTCTGGTATGAGAAAATAAAGATGTAAATGAGTCCTAGAATTGTATGTTATATATTGTGAAATAGAAAAAGCTCAATGTAGGGCCGGGGAGTTAGCTCAGTGGTTCCGGCACCTGTCTTGCAAGTGCAAGGACCCGGGTTCCATTCCCAGGTAACCACATAACAATACTGGGTGTGGAGACCCACACCCAGCAGCAACCAGTAGGACATACCACAGCGCTGGGCGTGGTGGCTCACGCCTGTAATCCCAGCACTCAGGAGGCAGAGACAGGAGGATTGTGATGTGAGTTTGAGGCTGAGCTCAGGGCCAGCCTGAACCACAAAGCGAGACCCTGTCTCCAAAAACCTAAAAAAAAAAAAAAAAAGAAAAAGAAAAAGCTCAATGTAAAATAGGGTCAAGGGGGAAAAATGATGAGATTGTAACAAAAATAATAAGGAAACAAATTTTATGTATATGGGGGGGTGGTTTGGTGGGTAGGGCTATGGGAAAAAATGAGAATTAAATTGTGTCTTATGCTGGTACAAATCCCCACTATGGAGTGCAATCATGATGCATATATGTAATGTACCAATAAAGATCAAAAATTTTTTTTTAAATTCTCCTTTTTTGAGCTTATTGGTACATTTTAGGTATACATTATGATCACATTCATTGCTGAGAATTTGTACTTGTTCATGCTGAGAATTTATACTTGTATATTTTCTTTTAATGAGGTATACTGATTCTCATTTTCTCCCATTTCTCTCACCTTCCTACAACCTGCTCCCCTTACAAATATAAATTTTGTTTCTGTTTTTTTTTTTTGCTTTTACTATTAAATTTTTTCTTTCCCTTCTTTGCTTTCCCTTGCCCCACTACCATTTCTGCTTTCCTTTGAACATTTTCTTCCTGTTTCACAATACCTATTGTACATTCCACAGCACCTTCAGTTTGTCATGGTCCTTTACACTGTAGCTTGTTCATAAAAGGTGCTCAATAAATGCAGATTAATTTTTACAAACAATGATAGATGGATGGATGCATGGAAGAAGGAGAACTCTAGAGGATGGGAAATAAGGGACAGTTTGTGGATTGAGTGGTTGCCTGTGTCTCAGATATTATATGCTGAAATCCTAATTCCCAGGGTAATAGTATTTGGAGAAAGAATTCTGGGAAGTAATCAGTGCTAGCTAAAATCATATGGTTAGGACTATCAAAAAGGATTAATATCATTATAACTCAGACACCAGAGAGCTTGTTACTCCCTCTCTCCTCATGCATGGAGGAAAGTCTCTGTGATCACAGAACAGGAAAGGTGCCATCTTGTGTGCCAAGAAGAAAGCCCCCATCAAGCACTAAATCAGAAGCACTTCAATCTTAAACTTCCCAGCTGCCATTAGTTGTGAGAAAATAAACTACTGTTTAACAGCTCAGTCTGTCGTGCTTAATTATAACAACCTAAGAGAACAAACACAGATTTGGGTACCATGGAGCGCCATGCTGCTATAACAAATACCAGCAAATAGGAATATAGCTTTGGAAGAGGGTACTAACAAGAACTTTGAGATCTATGTGAGAAATATGAATGCTAAAAGTAATTCTCATCTTGTCAGAAACAAAAATTTAAAAAAATCTATTACTGAGAACTGGAGAAGAGTTTAAAATAGAAAAGAACTTGGCTGGCTGAACCATTTTGTAGTATTTTGTAAGAGATAGGTTTTGCAAGCTATAGAATTGTGTGTATAGTTGAATAACTTTCTAAACAAACTGTGAAAGGAGCAGTTTGCCTCCTGTTGACTCTTTAAAGTAAGATGCAATAGGACAGAGAAGAATTGAAGAGGGAATTCTTAAGCAAAAAGGAAACGGAATTTTAATATTTAGAAGATTTAGAAGTGAAGCAGTGACTGCGGCCATGCATACCCTGTAACTGTAGCTCCTAACTGCAGATGACAGGCCCATGTGTGCAGGCGAAGGCCGCGGTTCTATCAGCGTGGGTCATTTACTCCCCTGGAGAATCATCTTATTAACCTGACACTCATTATCTCTCCGCTGTCTAGTGAAAACTAACAGTATAGACCAAAGGAAAACAAGAATCACTGGGCAGGTGACTGTGTGGGCTAAAGTCCCACACACCTTTTACTTGAAAGAGAGATCTTACACCTTTTACTTGAAAATGCTACCCTCCTTTCAAGTTCTACCCTATAAACCATATGTAAAATCTGTCCTGCACATGAAATCCTAGATTATGCAACACACTCATGTTAAAAATTCAAAACCAAATGAAGCAAATAAAAAGCAAATGTGACGATATCTTCATATCAGTTTCCTTTCTCACTTCACATCCTGTTTCTTTGTGCCTCTTTCACCCCAGAAATCCATTCTTTCTACAGTTATTCAAGTGATTTCTTCCTAAATATGTCAGAGACTCTTCATGGTCTCATTATTAAATCCAAAATTCTCGCATTCCCATCTTCATAAGCCGGGTCTCACTATCCTCACCATGATGATATTGCCCCTCTTCACCTCTGCATACGCTTTGCTTTCTGTCTGGCACACCTCTGCCTCCAGCTTCCTCGTTAAACACCGTCCAGTCAAGGCTTATGCATCCCTTTATCCACGAAGCTTTGTCTAACTCTCCAGTGGAAGTTAGATTTCTTCCCTTGTTCTCACAATACACAATTCTCTCTAAAAAATTATAATCACATGTAACTTACTTACTTGATCCCCTATGGACAAAAAGCTCCTATGGGGTGGGCATTATCGCATTGCCCATGCCAGCACCACAACTGGCACACTGTGGGTTTTCATTAAATAACTTTTGCCAAATGAGTGAATAGGAAGATTCTGAACTTGCAAATCATCTACATTTTTGTGTTATTTTACTGTTATATTAAGCCCATTCATTATTTTCATTATTTTATTTTTTTACCTGATTATCCAATTAACTCCATGAAGCAAGACTGGGACTAATTAAACACTGCTGATTTTCTCCTCAGTGACCAGGTCTCTCCCATGTTGTCAGAGCCCTGGTTTTTTCTAGGTCTACCTCTCTGCAAGTACCTGGAGTGGCCTTGGCTGGTTTGAAGTAACTGCAGTGCTTATCTCAACCTCTTGCCCCAGAAAACATGGTCCCCTGCAGGACTCCAGTGCCAATGTGTTATTGAGAAGCATGATGCCAGGGCCTAGCAAGGGACAAGGTAGTAAGTCAGCGGGTAATATTGGGAATTTTTATTTTTTAATATTTTTCCAGACTGATCATCATTTTTAAGTTT
>PVIR01039987.1:0-13586 GCA_004026965.1 Petromus typicus
GGGTGGGGAAGAAAGGAGATAAAGTGGGTGTGAATAGATCATCAAGAGCCTTGAATTCCATGCTAAAGAATTTAGATTATGCACTGTAAATAGTAATTTGAAGTAACAAGCCAGGTGGTGGCGGAACACCTGTAATCCCAGGGCCTGGGACCTTAGAACACCTGTAATCCCCGAGCTGGGGATTTAGCTTAACTGGTTCCATGCCTACCATGGAACCCCTGCAGTCCCAAAGCCAAGGATTTAGCTCAACTGGTCCTACCTTGGAATACCTGTAATCCTAGCACTCAGGAGGTTGAGGCAGGAGGAGTTTGAGAACAACCTAGGCTACATAGTGAATTCAAGACCATCCTGGAGTATGTAACAAACCAAAAAGAAATTTTTAAGTAAGTATGAATAACAAAAGTGCTTAACTTCTTTTACAGTCTGGCCTAGGAATGCCAGTGTCTTTGGTGGTCTGGCCTAGGAATGCCATCTCATAAAAATGTTTGCAAATGTGGGCCACGGATTAAGCTCAGTGGTTCCAGCGTCTGCCTGGCAAGCACAAGGTCCTGAGTTCAATCTCCGGTAACTGCATACCAAATGCCAGGTGTGGTGGCTCACACCTGCAGTCCCAGCAGTCAGTAACCACATACCACGGTGTTGGACGTGGTGGTTCATGCTTGTAATTCCAGCACTTGGGAGGTAGAGGCTGGAGGATTGCTGTGAGTTCAAGGCTGGGGCTACATAGTGAGCTCAGGGCCAGCCTGAATTACAAAGTGAGACTCTGTCTCAGGGAAAAAAAAAAAATTCCAAGTGTATAATATACATAGAAGTATAAATGAAACCAATGTTTTTGTAAATTCTAAAAATATGATATAGTTTTATATATAGATATATATAGATATATACATACTTGTATTTCTTTGTGCATTAAGTAATATTTAGCAGCAGGCCAATTGTGTAATTTCAAAGTAATGATAAATATAAATTATATTTTTTAATTACCTACAACTTTAATGTGATCTGCAACTGTCAGATTTCTGTTGGTGACAAAGACATAGGAACTACTAATACTCCAATAGTCTGTTTCTTGCACTTATTAAAGAATATGCTAAATTTCAGCCAGAGACTATTGAAAATGAAAAATTAGGATTTTTTCCTCAGTTTAAGTTCATAGAACCTTGGGATTCTGGTCACATCCAGGTTTATGGATCCCAGATTTTACAGTATCACAGTGCGATGGTTTTCAGTGGTGACCTGCGCATGTCATCCCAGCACTCAAGAGGCTGAGGCAAGAGGAACACCATGAGTTCAAGGACAGCGTAGGCTACATAATGAGTGCAGGCCAGCCTGAACTACACAGTGAGGCCCTTCTCAAAAAGAGAAGGAGAGTGTGGCAGGTCAGATCTGTGCTTTCAGAAGTTGTGTTTACTTTCCAGCCTGGCCTCTCAGCTGGAATTGGGGAGCAAACCTGGTTATGTTCTTCTGCTCCTCCTTTACCTCCAGGACAGCAGTTAACCCATTGTTACTTAGTAACCTGGGCCTGCAGAGGGGATAAGTGTATATGTGTGAACGGGATGAGCGTACGCGCTATGTTTGGAAATAAATCAGAAAAGTAAGCTGGGATTATTTTTGTGAAAGTCATTGAGTGCCACTCTTTGTTATTGTTGGTATTAGGATCTTCCTATACATTTCAGCCTGGCCTAACTCACTATGTAGCCCAGGCTGGCCTTGAATTCATGGCGTTCCTCTTGCCTAAGCCTCCCAAGTGCTAGTATTACAGGCATGTGCCACCATGTCCAGCAGTGCTCATCTTTACTTTGTATTCAATTTGGCAGACAATGAAGAGAAGTTAAAAATTTTGAAAAATAAGCCAGGCCTGGTGGCTCATACCTGTAATCCCAGCTCTTGGGAGGAAGAGGCAGAAGGATTGCTGTAAGTTTAAGGCCAGCCTGGGCTACATAGTGAGTTCAGGGTCAGCCTGAACCAGAAAGTGAAACCCTGTCTCAAAAACAAAAAAAAATTTTTTTTGAAAAATATTTTGATTAGTTCTCCTTGAAAAATTAATGTAGAATGATGTCTAGGTTGTCAAAAGAGAAGAATAAAGAAGCTAGACTAATTTTTTTTAATTGACGCTTAAAGTAATCTCTAAAGAATCTAGTAAATTACTTTTTTCCCCTAAATGTGCTGACCAATGTAAAGAAAAATAGATTGGAGAAAATTACAGGGCCAAGGATGTAGCTCAGTGGGGCCGCGCCTCCCTGGCAAGTGCAAGGCCCTGAATTCAATCCCCAAAACCAGAAAAGAAAAAAAAAAATGAAAGGCCGGGGATGAAGCTTAGCAGTGCCTTTCTGGAAAATTACATACCTTTTAACAGGAATACACACCCTACCATAGAGATCAACTAGCATTTTATGTGCTCAAGAGGCAAACCCACTCTTTAGTTTTATAAATTATATTGTTAGTACTTCTGCGGAGCAATAGCCTACACATGTATAGGCCCAGAGATGTTAGTGAGGCCTTCCTTTTTTGTTTATTGAAACTGGATCTTGCTATGTAATTCAGGTTGGCCTTGAACTGAATGCGGAGCCCAGGCTGCCCTCCACTCATACATCCTTTCTCTGCTTGCTAAGTGCTGGAATTTACAAGTGTGTGCCCCAGTGCCCAGCTTAATGCAGCCTTCCTTACCAAATCTCATCTACGCTTTGCTGTGTGGCCTCCTCTCTCTTTAGAAATCCTTTGAACTTGTGGATGAGTTAAACTCATCGGCAAACAGAAAAGTAGAGTCCTCAAGGCCCAGGTAACCCATTACCTTCAAAACTGACCGGTACCAGACTACATTTAAAACAAGCCTAACTAGTTAGTAGAAGCTCAGTGTAGTTCCCAAATTATGCGCTAGTTAAACATATTATTTAAAACATTAAGAGATTTAAATATCACCGATGCAAAGGAATGATGTAAAATTACTTCACTTGCAGACTAGTTTTCTCACAGCCACCTGTGTATTCAGAAAGATGTGTCTGTACTGACTTTTCTGTACACTGTCCACCAACCCTGTATGATTGGAAACCCTTTAGTGGTGTTGTGGCTGAACACAGACCAAAAAATCAAGTTTGTGCAGAGTTTGAAGCTGAGCTATCTGTTCCCTTTTAGTTGAGAAAGTAGGAACAAGTCTACCTGAAAGCAGAAATCATACTTGAAACTTTTTAAGTATCTTTATTACAGAAAAGCTTTGAAAGTTCCTATCTATACCTTCCAATTAAATGGCTATTTCTTCCACAGTCATCTGTTATAAAAGCCCTGGATCATAGTACTGAGACCAAGAAAATCAGTCTCAATTATAGTTATTTTCTAAATGTCTGTATTATAGGTTTCAAAACCATAGGCCTGCTTTCCTTGATGGCCAATGAATAAATTTCTCTGAGTAGTTCAATAAATTAACTTCTTTCAAAACAGGAGCTTGGGGATTTCTAGCCTTACTTGACCAATTTTCTCACTTCTGTTGCAACAATTTGAGACTTCACAGGCTGGCAATGTAGTTCAGCAGTGTAGCACCTGCCTAGTAAATGAGAATCCCTGAGTTTCATTCCTGGTACCAAAAAGGAAAAAAGGTTGGGCTTGGTGACGCACACCTGTAATCCCAGCACTTGGGAGCCTGAGGCAGGAGGATCTCTACCAGTTGAGGCCTGCTTGAGCTATTTAATGAGTTCAAGCCCAGCCTAAAGCACATAGCAAGACTCTCATAAAACAAACAAACAAAAAATTGGGGACTTAACACTAGCAAGTAAAATAATTTTCTGTAAATGTTTAGCCCTAATTAACAGTGTATAATTCAAATTTGATCCAATAACTCAGTGTTCTTCTTAGATAACATTTTAAAATAGATTTTTAAGGGGACAAGGATTTAGCTCAGTGGTTCTAGCACCTGCCTTGCAAGCTCAAGGCCCAGGTTCAATCCCTGGTAACCCATACAATAATGCTGGGCATGGAAACTCACACCCACCAGCAGTTAGTACAGATACCACAATGCCAAGTATGGTGGCTCATGCCTATAATCCCACCACTTGGGAGGCAGAGTCAGGAGGATTGCTGAGTTTGAGGCTGAGCTCAAGGCCAGCCTGAACTACAAAGTGAGACCTGTCTCAAAAAACTTAAAAATTGATTTTTAAGAGGGCAGAAGATTTAGCTCAGTGGCACACCTTGCAAGTGCAAGCCTACGTTCAATTTCCAGTACTGTAAAAAAAAAAAAAGAATTAATTAAATAAAATAGATCACTAAGGCAAAAAGTTGCATAGATCATGAGTTTCATTAAGTCCTCTTTTCCTGTCACTGCAGAACAGTAAGACACATTCATTACTTCATTCATTAGATATTTATTGAACCACTTCCAGATGCCAGACACATTTTAAAACACATTAGTTAAGAATTCACTATGATAATTTACCTCTTAATTATCTGTAAAATAAAGTTGTTAGGCTTTGAAATCTATAGGACAAATAAAATTAAAAGTTCCAGTGCCCTCCCTTCCCTATCCCACCCCGCAGTAATTGCAGCTTGCAGTTATACAGAGTCATTTCTTAGAAAACTTCAAGCAAAGCAGAATCAAGAAAAGAAATATATGGAGCAAGGTATGGTAGTATATGCCTATAATCCTGGCAGTCTGGGAGGATGAGGCAGGAAGATCACAAATTCAGACTCGGGCTGAGTGATTTAGTGAACAAGATGTTGCTCAAAAAACTGAGGCCGGGGATTTAGCTGAAGTGGTAGCATGCCTACTTTGGAAGCACAGGGGCCCAAGTTCAGTTCCTAGTACAGCAAAAAAACCAGACAGTTCAGTGTGAAAGCCCCATGTTCAATCCCTAGTAACACAGAAGAAAGAAAAAAAAAAAAAAAAAAAAGCTATATTTGAGACATACCAACTATATAATTAGGAGGAAAAAAGAATAACACAATTATAGCTGGAACCTCAAAGTAGAAATGATAGAATAGGGATAAGACTATTTTTTACGACTGATGACATTTAGCAGTTAATAGCCATGCCAGCTGTGGAACAGTAAACGGAGAGGCGTGGTATTAGAAGACATCCTGAGAGGTCCCCTCATCTAGTTTCCCGGCCCAAACAGGATCAAATGGAATTTCTGGCAGTGGAGTTAACAAGGCATCCTCCTCACACCGAGTCTTTATGCTTTGAGAACTGAATCTGCTATTTGTGTAGTGTTCACGTTGGAGAAATATAGCTTTCATTTATGAATTATTTCTAAAATCAAGAACATTTCAAAGGTTTGAGACAATTTTGTGTTTCTAGGGGTTTTTCAAAACAGATTTCACTTCTATATTTTGCTCAGGAAAACCATATTCTTACTAAAATGCCACTTTGTTAGGCACTGAAAATATAAGAATGAGTCAAATCTAATCTCTGTACTCCAGGGTTATATAAATCTGATGGTACTTTTTTTACATGCCACGCCATATTAGTCTCTGATAGTTTAGTCTTAGCATTCAAAGGAAACATTTAATTAGGGGAAATAGAAGCCAAAAAAAAGTCTTGAACTTCCTTCCTGAAAATATTTCTGCTTCTGCTACCATGAAAAGCACATTTAGTCATGGATATGATTCTTTTTGTGAAAATGCAAATGAAGTCATATATTAAAAGTTAGACATAATCCTCTATTTTTCATAAACATTACATTTTACATGTGTTTAAAAGATTTATGAAAGAAAATTAGATTTAATTCTTTCCAGGGGACATAATTTAGATATATTTTAGGTCAGCGTAAGCAGAGTAGAAGTTACTCCATCTCTTTCCCCCAAAATGGAAAGAGTTCTGTTTACTGTTTATACTCCAGTTACAAAAAGAAAGGTGAAGGAGCCTAGATCTGATCTACAGCATAGCGCAGAGAGAGAAGGGGGAAGAAATTAAACAGACTGTCCAAGAAAGTAAAAAAGTATTAGTCCTAACTCCTAAAGAAAACTGTATTTAAACTTTTGATGGGCTTTGTTCCTATTTTCATGTGTATTTTTATTATACAAGGGTTTTTTGTTTTTTTTGTTTTTTTTGAGACAGGGTCTCGCCTTGAATTGTAGTTCAGGCTGGCCCTGAGCCCAGCCTCCAACTCACATCACAGCAATCCTCCTGCCTCTGCCTCCTGAGTGCTGGGATTACAGGCGTGAGCCACCACGCCCGGCACTGTGGTATGTGCTACTGGTTGCTGCTGGGTGTGAGTCTCCACACCCAGTATGGTATGTGGTTACCGGGGATGGAACCCAGGCCCTTGCGCTTGCGCTTGCAAGACAGGCGCCGGAACCACTGAGCAAACTCCCCGGCCCTATTATACAAGTTTTATATAACTGTCCTATTCATGTCATTCCCTGGGTATTTTTTGATATCAAATTCACCTACTTTTTCTGGGTGTGGGCATTTGAACAAAAGGCCTGTACACGAGCTATATCCTCATTCCTCCCTCCCTGTCTCTCCCCCCCCCCATCTCATTCATTCATTCATTCTTTCATTCATTCATTTTTGAAATGCTGGGAATTCAAGGCCTCAGGCATGCTAGACACTGAAGCACTAAGCCACACCCCTAGCCCTACTATTTTATTTTTGTTTCACTTTCTTTTTGTGGGGGAGTAGGGCATATTGAACCCATGGCCCTGTGTGTGCCCTAAGCTGTACCTCCATCCCTTTAAATCACTTTTTGTTTTGTTTTGTCTTTTAAGACAGAGTCTCACTGTATAGTGCAGGCTGACCTTGAACTCACTATATATATATATAGCCTTATGCCTCCCACCCCCTCCCTCCCTCATTCATTCATTTACACACACTTGTGAATCAAACTCTACATCTTTTTCTGTGGGAGCAGAAGTGAAGAATTTTTGGAGTAAAAAGTGAAACTAGCACAAATAGTAAAGATCCCTACGGACACTGCTAAGACTAAATGTAAATAAACATTTCTCTGCAGAACTCGATTTCCCGAGATCCATTAGCCACTGATTTATTCTACAGTTCTATGTGGAATACCTGCCGGACAGGAACTGCTCCGGGCCCCAGGGTTAGCATGTAAACAAGACAGATAAGTCCCTTGTGCTCTTGTTTTAATGAAGCCTACATTCTTATTTTAGAGAGGAGATGAGAGGGGGGCAGAGCGCTAGGTGGAGAATACTAAACAGCAAGAATTTTTTTTTTTTTTTTAAGTCCATCAGGTAGTCATTAGTGTTAGGCAAGGAACTGGGATTGGAGTGATAAGGAATGACTTCTAGCCTTTTTGTTCTGGCTGGTCAGACTCCACACCTAGAAGGCCCAGGTGCAGCTAGTACACCAGCGCTCAGGAGGGAAAGGGTGTGACGTGGCACGTTTATGGAACAAAAGCAAAGCTGGTGTGGCTGGGGCACAGTGGGCAAGAGAGTGAGAGCGGGTGAGAGTGGAGAAGCAGCAGGATCTCTGTTCTCTTGTAGCATGTTCCAGGCTATAGTTAGGAATCTCCTGGTAATGAGCTGCTGGAGTTTGAAGCAGAGAAACGTGACCTGACTTTAAATTTTCTGTGCATATATGGAGACTGAACCTAGGACCTCATACGTGCTAAGCAGTCTCTGTACTACGGAGTGATAGCCTCAGCCCTCTAATTTAAAAACCTTAACCATTTATGCTGATGGAGTCACTCATTGAAATAAGGAGGTCATGGAGCTAGGTCAGGCAAGAAATGGTGACTGTTTGACTAAGCTGAAAGTAGTGAAGATAAGGGCCCGAGGATTTAGCTCAGTGGTTCTGGCACCTGTCTTGCAAGTGCAAGGGCCCAGGTAACCTGATCCCCAGAAACCATATACAATACTGGGTGTGGAGACTCATGCCCACCAGCAATCAGTACCACATACCACAGTGGCGGGCGTGGTGGCTCACGCCTGTAAACCCAGCACTCGGGAGGCAGAGGCAGGAGGATTGCTGTGAGGTGAGTTGGAGGCTGGGCTCAGGGCCAGCCTGAACTACAAAAAGGGAGGCCCTGTCTCAAAAAAAAAAGTAGTGAAGATAGAAAGGATTAGACAGATTGAGATTTTGACTATAGAATCAATGAGAATTACTATCAATTTTTATGAGATATGAAGAAGATAGAAAGCTAGGATCAATTTCTAGGCTGGTCCAGGCAAAATTGGCACCCAAGACATAAGTACAAACCCTTTGACCAAGTGAACAAATTTGCTGTAATAAATATCTTACTCCTCTATACATTTAAGTTGCAACTGGAGTATGAGCTGTTGCTCATGCCTGATATTAATTATCAAGCAACCTGGTTTGTAAGAATTGAGAGTTTTATGTCACAGACACTACTCGTGGACAAAAATTGGAGCACAGCTCAGTGGCAGCACTATCAAGCACTACCCACAGATCAAGATCATGTATGCTCTGTAAAATGCCCGTAGATGACTTCACTGGGTACCTCTGGCCAAACCCTTCAGTTTACAAACAAGAAAACTGAGCCCCAGAGGTTAGTTAAGTGACATCTCCATGGTCAAACAGCTAGTGAATCGCAGATCTGAACTGAATCTCAGAATTTCAAACTCCCCACCTAACAATTTTTCTACCAAATCAGAAGTTCCTTCTCATTCTTACATCAGCGAGTAATGATGCCAACTGAATTATAAACTT
Source organism: Petromus typicus (assembly GCA_004026965.1). NCBI lineage: Eukaryota > Metazoa > Chordata > Mammalia > Rodentia > Petromuridae > Petromus > Petromus typicus. The sequence continues at coordinate 8,618 of PVIR01039987.1, forward strand.
TCCTCTTAAGTTAGTTTTTATTATTTTTACTTAAACCACCTTGTTTCTAATATTAGAAATTCAAATAGTACACATTTTAAAGATTCTGGGATTAATGTGAACATTTATTTTATTAAAATAAACCTGTTTAGGAAATTTTCTACACCTTGCATTCAATCTTCAAGCCTTCATTTAGCTGTAGATGTTGGAAGCTACAGTAAACATCTAATTGCCCAACTGACTTATCCTGACAACACGTGGACAACATTCACTCTAGATGAAGTGAACAGAATTCCCTGGAGATAGCCTTCACTTGTGCTGGGGATTGAACCAGGAACCTCGTGCACGCCAAGCACACCTCAGCATCGAGCCGCACCTGCACTCAGCATTCACTCTTACGCCAGAGCAAAGTATGGCTCAGTCACGCCATGGCTCATTCAGCCCTTGATGACTTTGTGGCTTTCTCTGAAGAGACAAATACTCTATTTTCAAGGACTCTTCATGGTCCATTACATTATTCCAACCCCAACTACAGAGAACAGGGAAACTTCTTTTGAGAGCCTACTGTCTCATGTTTTAAATTCACTTAATTCCATGAGGCAAATTTTATTACTATCTCATTTCATAGATAAGGGTAATAAGGCCTAGAAACAAGGACCTTTCCTAGGACCACATGGACATGAGGTAATAAAGTCACAGCCTACACGAAAAACAACCTAGCTTGAAAATAGAACGAAAAACCTTCATAATTAGTTCCATGAGGAGCTCATTGTCTCCCTAACTCAGCCATCTTTTTTTGCTAACTTAGCATTCACTAAGATAAAGAATACAGGTCTTTTAATTCTGAAGGGATTTATTGTTATTCAGCAGAGGAAAACAGACAAGGTCAAAGTAGGGATGTTATAGACAATGTGCAAGCCAAGCATGGTGGTATGCACCATCCCAGCATTCAGTAGGCTGAGGCAGGAAGATTGCCATAAAGTCAAGGCCATCCTGGGCTACATATTGAATTTGAGGGTGGTCTAGAATACATAGCGAGACCATGTCTAAAAAAATACAACTCTTAGACCTTCTCTCCCCCTCCCGATCTATAATTTCTGGCTCCCTTTTGTAGATCTTTCATGTATACCAGGCACAGTGCTCCCCATGTAGAAATGAAATAGTCCTCCAGTGGACACACTGTTCTCACCAGAACCTGTCCATCCCACCACAGTGATCTCTGCCTCCAATCGCTCTTCCTACCAGTGAATTCCATGTATTACACCTGAGTTGTTAATCTTCCTTAAGCATTGAGCCGGGCTAGTGCTGGCGAACTGTTGCAGAGGAAGTGCCCAAAGTGCAACACAAAACTCACTATCACACTTATCACAAAGTGACAAGACAGTTAAACCTGAACACTGAAGTTCTAGCTTAGAAAAAGCAACTCATACATTTGGCTCACATGCTGCGAGGGCTTGGCACACCTGCCGCTGCACACCTGCCATAGCTTAGCCATGGCTGATCTGGGCATTAATGAATCCCCATTTCCTCCAGTGTGAATCCCAAATTCCTTCACTGGGAGCATTTTTTGTTTTCGTTTTTGCTTTTTTGAGCCAAGATCTCACTATATAGTCAGGTTGTCCTTGAACTCCCTAGGTGGGCCATGCAGGCCTTGAACTCACAGTGATCCACCTCTGCCTCAGCCTCCCAAGTCCTGGGATTACAGGCAGGTACCACTATAGGCCCGGCCTACAGAGTTCAGCCCATCACTGTTTGATTTCTAAAATGATTTTCTTCCTCTCAACCTCACCTATTATCTATCTACTCCTACTTCATTCCCGCTGTACTGAATTACAGCGAGTCCCCAGTTTATGAACATTCAAGTAACAAACTTTCACAGATAGAAACAGACTTCACATGACAAACATTCCCAGATATGAACAAATCGTGAAAGTGGCCCACGTGTCTCCCAGACACTGTCACAGCTGTGCTGCTGGGTGCTCACGGTATAGGGTGATAGTACACAGTAGTACAGTGCTCAGTCAGAGCACAGGATACCCAGACGCAAGAGGAAAAGCAATGGTGATATGTGGGGACATCTAGGAAGCACAGAGCAACAACACTGTTGTGTTGCATGTACTTAATCCAACTTGCAAACATTCTCCTGGGAACTCATTTGTAAGTCAGGAATTTACTGTACTCAAGAATCCTTACAGATTTAGAGGAACTTTCTTTCTCTCTACTACCATAATGCCCTTTTCCATACATCTCACTCTTCTTGCCCTTCAAGAGCACAGTTTTATGCCACTTTCTCCTTGAAGCCTTTCCTTGTCTTAAATTTTACCCTTTTCACAAGCTGTGATAGCATGATGTTAACTTGAATTGATTAAGAAATACCTAATAGAGGGCTGGGGATTTAACTCAGTGGTTCCAGCACCTGCCTTGCAAGCGCAAGGTCCTGGATTCCATCCCTGGTAACCACATACAACAATATTAGGCATGGTGACTCAGGCCCACCAGCAGTCAGTACCATATACCACATTGCCTGGCATGGTGGCTCATGCCTGCAATCCCAGCACTTGGGATGCAGAGGCAGGAGGATTGCTGTAAGTTGCTACACAGTGGGCTCAAGGCCAGCCTGAACTACAAAGTGAGACCCTGTCTCAAAAAGCCATTACTTTATAGCAGGACAATGGAAAAGATGTCTTAAGGACAACACAGGAACCAGGAAGGCCCATCCTTTGGAGGCTCAAAGTTGCAAAAGTTGCTTTGCTTTGAACAGAGAGTCGCTAGACCCTCGGTTGGAGAAGGGATGCCTAAGGATTGAGTTCAACTTGTTCAGCCGTCCAGGCACTCAGAAGCCTCTGTAACCAGCAAGACACAGAGGGACACACCTATTGCTCCAGCTGGCAGCAGACCCTGGCATCACCTATGTGGTGCTGGTTTTACAAGAATATAAGCGTTTTGGGGTTGTGGAGGCTTCTACCTAGATTTCAGAAGAAGGCCTGGGAGAGCAGGCAGTGTGCTGCGAAGAGGACAGAGTGTGAAACTGTGAGGGTGAAGCCAAAAATGAGGTGAAGACCTCAGGAAATTAGAGAAACCAGGAAAATGGAAAATCTGAAGAAAGCTGCAAAGGATGAGCAAAATCACCTAAGGGAGAAGCCATGAGGGCTTTAACCACCAGCAATGCCATAGGGGCAGGGCTGCTTAAACCCTCTGGAGTCCACATCTTGCCACAACTTGTCCTGGATGCTGGACGTGAAACTGTAGGATTTAACATCTTCCCATTGGTTCCTATCCCTTTTCCTCCTCCTCCTCCCCTTCCTCCTCCTCCTTTTTTTTTTTTTTTTTTTGAGACAGTTCAACTCACTCTGGGCTCAATCCCCAATACTGAAAAAAAAATCATGGTTGCTATCATCACTTATTATAATGGACCCATGTTGCACATATAATTCAATAAACAAGTCAATAAACACTGAGACCTTATTATGACTTATTGTGGAACATGCAAAGATGTACAAGTTAGTAGTAGCTTCTAGTCAGTGATACAGGAAGCCTGCAAGAGGTACAGATAAAATTTATGGGAATTCAGAAGAAGAAACAGTCACTCATGGATTAAAAGAGTGTCTTAAATACATTCTCACTGTACAATACCTGACACGTGCAACTTATAGGAGGAGTTTATTTTGGTTCCTGTTTTAGTAATCTCAGTACTTGCATGGATGACACTAAGGCAGGAAAGAGGCAGAGGGGCATGGTAAAAAGCTGCTCATGGGCCGGGGAGTTAGCTCAGTGGTTCCGGCACCTGTCTTGCAAGCACAAGTACCCAGGTTCAATCCCCGGTAACCACACACAATACTGGGCGTGGAGACTCATGCCCAGCAGCAGCCAGTACCACATACCACAGTGCCGGGCGTGGTGGCTCACGCCTGTAATCCCAGCACTCGGGAGGCAGAGGAAGGAGGATTGTGATGTGAGTTGGAGGCTGAGCTCAGGGCCAGCCTGAACCACAAAGCGAGACCCTGTCTCAAAAAACCTAAAAAAAATAAATAAATAAAGAGCTGCTCATGCCATGGTGGACAGGAGGCAGAACAAGTAAAGGGAGGTGCTGGGGAGCGGGATAAACCAGGTCACGGCCTTAGCAGACCCCACTTCCTAACAGCAAGTCAGCAATAAGCCTCTGTTATACAACCACTTTCCAAAAGCCCCACCTTTGAGTGCATCAGGCTTTGAGGGGACATCTAGGTATAAACCATAACATTCTGCCCTCCAAGGACTCATCCCTACACATTAACTGCATTTAGTCTGTCTCTAAGATTTGGCAAATCTTACAGTTTAAGCACTATGAAAAATTCAAGTCCAAAATCTCCTCTGAGACTCAAGGCAAATTCTCCACCATGACACTCTGTAAAATTCAAGGAGAAAGCTACCACTACAGAAATAGAATCGAATAGGGTAAACATTCCCATTTTAAAAAGGGAGGAAACCAGTTGTGTTGACACATCCCTGTAATCCCAGTACTTAAGAGGCTGAGGCAGGATGATTGCTGTGAGTTTGAGACCAGCCTGGGCTACTGCAAATTCAAATCCAGATTGAATGATGTAGCAAGATTCTGTCTTAAAAGAAAAAGTCCAGAGTTCTTTTTCGTGGCCAAGTTGGTTTGGCCAAAGGTTAGTTAAATTGTTTGTTTTATGGGTTAACCTATTACAGTCATGCTATATGAAACAGAACTAGAGGTTTAATTAATTTTTATCTAATGCTAGATATTTTACAATTCATACAAATTGCAAAGACTTTTTTTTTTTTTTTTTATTTTGGCAGTGCTAGGGATTAATCCCAAAGTTTTGAACATACTAGCCAGGTGCCTTACCAGGGAGCTACATACATCCCCAGCTCACAAAAACTATTTCTGAAGAAAATGCTGGTCCTGCCTGCAGGCATGCTCTGAGGTGAGAGACTGTTCAGTCACTCTTCCTTGTAGGCTCCTGTCCCTTGCTGGCTGTTAAAGTGA
>PVIR01039988.1:0-13595 GCA_004026965.1 Petromus typicus
CTTGAGACCGAGGCCAACTTTGACTATTTAATGAGTTCAAGGATAATATGAACTACAAAGTGAGATCCTATCTCAAAAACCTCAAAATAAATAAATAAATAAATAAGCCTTTCCTCCTTTAAATTGTGGATGTTGAGTGTTGTGTCTCAGTGACAAGAAAGTAATGAAGACACCAGGGAAACTTTTTGACTTATGAGACCAAATCTCACAATTAAAATATGTATATTTAATATGATCCTTTTATATAAACATATACAACAGATAGAGTAAGCCCTTGGACTGTAACTTGTTCTGCAAGTGTTCCCCAAGACAAACAAACATTGTAATAAATTTTAACTTGATAAATGAGGGATGTCTTGCCATAGGAGTAGTAGCTGACACAGGATCACAGCTAAGCCAATGGTTCTGTGTCTCACTGCAGGATAGTGGGTGACTGTCTCTCAGCAAGAGATAGTGGAGATCTCATCTGCAGAGAAGGAGGAGAAAAGAACGGAGGAATCCCTCCATTCTGCTGAGATTGGGGAGGCTTCTAAGTGTGGGAAACAATGTAAAATTTGATAGAAAAGCACCATCTCGATCAGGCCACAACGATGCGACCGATGAGTCTGTTTGACAATAATGCAATATCATGTTTCCATGATATCTTCAAAAGGAGACAAAAACAAGCGTCATTGGTTCCTTGTTAAAGTTGCAAGAAAAGAAGAGGATTTCCCTGAGCTAATAAACAATAGATTCTGTTGGTGATTGTGGAAGTTATCCTGCACAATAGCCCTCCTTTCTCTTGTCTCTCTCACACAACCACAAATGTTTTCAAAGGTAAGTGCAGGTTAAGTTGTTCATTTTTCTTTATTATTTTTGTTAGGATTAGGGTTAGGGTTCAGGGCTTAGGATTTGTTTATTATTTTTTATTTCTTTATTATTTTTATTATACTACAGTATTTTAATCATTTTATGTGAATATTTTTGGGTTGTGGAATGAATTATCTGAGTTTCCATTTTTTTAATGGAGAATTTGCTTTGATTTACAAGTGCTTTGGATCACAAGCATCTTTCTGAAACAAATTATGCTCACACACCAAAGTTTTAAAAGGATCAGGTGTATACTTCAGTGTGAAGGATCTGGATTCAATCCTCAGTAACATTAATTAATTAATTAATTAATTAATTGTAACAAGTCCTGGCAGAAGTGTAGAGAAACTGAAACCCTTGGGCACTGTTGGTGAAAATGTAAAGTGCTGAAGCTGTTGTGAAAAATAACACAGAAATTTCTTCAAAATGTTAAAACTAAAAGTATCATATGGTCTAGAAATATCACTACTGGCTAGGTATCCAAGAGAAATGAAACAAGTGTCTTGAACAATAATAGCATTTCCATGTTTACTGGAAATGTCCATCAATAGATAATGGATAAGAAAAATGTGGAGATACTTCAACCTAATGTGTCTTAGTGATACTGTCACCTTAGAGAAACTACTCCTTTCATAATATTTACATTTCAGAGTGCTACATTTGTCAAGCTTCTTCTACAGGCCTCTGCAGAACATTCTCAAAGGATCAGAAACAGCTTTTGGCCATAGGAGAAGGTGAATTGCCCCTTGAATTACTCTTCAAATCATGTTTGTGCAGCCCAATGGCTATATGATTGACAGGTGTGAAATGTTCCACACACTCAGATTAGAAGTGTTTTCCTTTCTCTCTCAAATTACATTTAAACCAATTCCCCCAGGCTGGTAGGAAGACCAGGATAACACTACTGGGACTTCACCTTAGTACAGCTGGTTACAGAAACCCTGGACTCACCTAGTCCCACTTGGTGGAGCCACAGAGCCCTGGGAGGATAGGAAAGCTCAGCCTGCTAGCTGGAGGTCCACTGGTTTCTTCTGCCAAGTGTGGATCACCACCATCCACCCAGATGAATGTTCAAAGCTGTACAGGCAGCTTCACTTTCCAGTCGTGGCTCAGTGGTGGGTACCCTTTGCTGAGACTCCCCAGTCACTGTTGCTATTTCTCAGTGGGAAGATACCCCCTCAGTTGCTCTCCAAAACCTGTCTTTCATAGAATCTACCACCAAGACTTACTTCTCATCCCCTGGATACACATTTGAAGATTAGAGTGATTTTTTTTCTATTTTCAACATTCAAAGATTAATTTATCTGTCAGTTAACAGTGAAATTCCCTGATCTGATGAGTCCAAACCTGGGCCCCTAGCTTGAGAGGAAAAAAAACAGTTTGATCCCTCTTTAAAAGCAAAAAAGTTATCCTGGACTTCCAAGATTCAGTTATAAACTTGGTAAACAAAAGGTATGTTATAGACGTCAGTTGTTTGATGGAATGAAATTATTGCTCCTACTGTGATAGTAATGAAGATTGCCACACGAGTTTCTGAGATTCAGCACAGCTTTGCTTTGCAGTCAAATTCTTCTACCTCTTTGCTCAGTTGTTGAGCAACTTGCCACCGCATCGTACACCTGAAAGGTCATCAGCTCCTCTGCTGTGAAGGGTCGCTTAAAAATTAAGTCCTATTGCTTTTTTATTTGGCCTGGTACCAAAAAGATCATAAATACAAAAGTAAAAACCCTTCTGGCAGGACTCAACTATCTTCATAATGCATAAGATGCTTACATTAAAATTTTTCTCTTCTAAATAAAAACACCAATATTTTAATAGCATAGAAGGGATCATGGACAAATTTTCAGCAAGTCTCTCCATTCCATATTTTATTATTTTGTAATAGTACCAAAAACTGGATTTACAGGATGCTACAGAATAGTAGTTCATGCCACACAACAAGCTCACAGTCCAGTAGCAAGCAACATTAAACATGCATTTTGCTCTCACATGTGTGGGGCAGCTGGGTTTCACCTGGTCTTGCTTGGCCTCCATTCAGCATCTTGCTTGGACACGCTGGATCCACCCAGATCTGTCTCCCATTCGCCTTGGACCTGTGGGCCAGTCAGGGCATGTTGTCAAGGAGATCACAGAAACAGAAATATCTCAGGCTTCTCGGGGTCCAAGTTGGGAACCAGCCAAGTCTCACTTCCACTGGTCAAAAATAAACCACATACTCAAACCCAAACCCAAAGCACAGAGGCTGGGAAGCACACCTCACCTACAGAGGGAATATAGCAAAGTCATGTGGCAACAAGCCAGGAAGCAGCAAATGTGAAGACTTGGAGCAGATAATTCCATCAACCACTTATGATCAGAGAACAACATCTATTTTGAGGTGCCAGGAAATCCTTGCCTAAGGAAATGATATTTCAGATAAAAAGCGGGGGTGAGAAGGAAGCAAGTGTTAACCAAGTAAAGTGGGAGGAATAGCATTCTTGAACAGATGCACAGCACCTGCCACAGTCTATAAGCAAGAGGAGCCGGGAACATTCTAGAAGGTGGCAAGGATGATAGAGCACAAAGCATGTGAGAGAGAACTGGAGAGCAGAGAAGCCAGCGAGGGCAGGGGTTTTCAGAGCAGGCCAAAGGTATGTATCTCTATCAGCATAGGAAAATCGCAGAGAAATTTTAACTAGAAAAGTGATATTTTGGATTTGAGAAATATTTCAGCTCCAAACAACAAAAACACCAACTCAGAAAGAATTAGACAATAAGAAAATGTATTACACTATGTTAGTACAACAAAAATGGACCTGTTCCTAGAAGGTAATTCAGTGACTCTGAACACCACCAAAGAAAATCCAGCTCTCCAATTGCACCTCAGCCCTACAGTGGATCAGTGTTGTCTTTCCACAGGTTCCCCAAGTTTTAATACGGATGCATACATCCTACATGCCGTGTGCAGGAATAATTATGTTTAGAATGAGTAAAGCAAACTTTTCCAGAAACCATCAGGAGAAGTCACATGACCTTGGTCAAAACCAGGCCACAAACCCAACTTTGAGCTACTCCCAGACAAGGAGAAGGATGATCTATCAGCTAGACTGGCTGTGTAACAAAGACATGACTATGAGGAAGAGCGGCTTCTCTGAGTAAAAGTGAGATGTCTCATAGCAAGGGGGAAACAGTTTCTGGAGGTTAAAGGCCAGGTGCAGATTCAAGTGTAGAGAAATAAAGTGCACGCTCAGTGAGAGGAACCATAGAACTGCACAGTCAAGTGCATGCAGATAGGGAAGGATGAAATCTTAGAAACATTAGTTCAACCTGCTCCTAATTTCTTAAAGCTTCTCACTAACAGGATGGAGCTGAGAGTGAGACAGAGCCAGAGAGAAACAAATGAGTGAAATTACCGCATTCTGTGGCACTGAGCAGAACACATGGCTGCCTCTGCTCTTCTCACCGAGAACATAATCGCATACTGCTTTGTCTGTTCTTGATTATTGTATTAGGTTTCTATTGCTTATCATAACAAGTTCCTACACATCCAGCTTCTTTAAGAAAATGCACATTCATCGCCTTATGGCCCTGGAAGCCAGAAGTCTGACATGAGTCTCATTGAACCCAAATCCAGGTCGATAGAACCTTATTCTTTCTGGAGACACTAAGGCAAATGCAGCTCCTTGTTCAATTTGGTAGTTGGCAGAACTGCTTTCCGTGCTATGGAAAGACCGGAATCCCTTTTCCTTACTGTCCCTGAGAACCACTTTCAGTGCTCAGAGGCTGCCCACGCCCACAGACCTTGGCCTGTGACTTCCTTCTCCCTTCACTTCCAAAGCCAGATGGATCTCCTCGCATTTTGCATCTCACCTGCCTCTTCCTTTGTCCTCACCTCTCTCTAACCAACTTTTATTTTGTTTTACTTTTCTGAGACAGCTTCTCACCATATAGCTTGCCTTGAGTTTGAGACTAACCTCGAACTCATGGAGATTCTCCTGCCTCAGCCTCCTATGTGCTGGGATTGCAGGTGTGAGCCACCACCCCAGTCAAACCTTGTATTTTCTACTCCTATTAAAATTCCCTCTGATGACAAAGAGTCTACCTGGATGAAACAAAATAAAATTATCTCCCTATTTTAGAGTCTATTGAATGGGTACATCTTTGGGGGTATTAATTTACTTGCTACAACTCTCATTTATCAACTATTGCATGAGTTTTCAGCTCTGAGGGGTTTTCTCTGAGTGTGTTCAATGTACAGTGACATGGGGGAATGAGGGCAAATGTCCCTGTGCTCTCCACCCACAGTCCCTACTCAGTAACAGCATGGGGTGGGGTGAACCTGTTTAAAGGAGAGAGTTTTCTCTAAGTGATTTGTTTCCAACATATTGACAAACCCTGCTGTTTAACATGTACCGTAGTCTGTCCCTTACCAGGTGACTCGACCAGTGATAGCCAAAAAGAAGTTTGGTAGAAGCCATCACCACATAAGAGGAGCACGAACATAAGCACAATTTCTTTTCTTTTCCCTGTATGTCCTTAAAAAATATTTTGGCAGAAACCAAGTGAGAAAGTACAAAACCCTAATGCAAAGGACTCCGCGGGAGCCCGGGAAGTGTTCCAGTGCCGCCTACAGGGATTTACGATTTCTAGAGAGGATGGAAGGACTCTGGACAGGTGCTGGAAGGACTCTGGACAGGTGCTGGAAGGACTCTGGACAGGTGCTGCGATGTGAACGCATCCTCCTTTTGTGTTGAAGGAGCCCCTGCCGGGCTTCCCGGGGCTCCAGATGGCTCAGAGTCTGAGCTCACCGCATCTCCGCAGGCCTCACTGGGTCACCGTGTCCGAGGATTCTCCAGCTCTTTCTCCTTCACGAAGACACCTGAGTCTGCTGGGCGAGAGCTGGGAGCCAAGGGGAGGGAGAGAAGCTCTGAGACAGCACACACCAAAGCACACAGAGTCCACAGCACAGCAAAGGGGTGGGGAGCCGCAGTGAGAGGCCTCAGGGAGAGTGCGACGTTGTGAGCCGAGGAGGGGAAGAAATGCACCCGCTCCGCAGCACTGTGCACCCCCGGCCCGTTCACGGTCTGTGAAGACCTCTCCCTAAAACATGGAGAAATCACTTCAAAGCAAGGTAAAAAGCTACTGCTGTTCACATAATCTTTAAGTCATTCCACTTGGCATATTTGTAAGAAAAATAATGAAAAGTCATTGAGCCAGAAGGTGCAAGACTCGGGCTCCTGGTGCCATGCAGCCCAGCCTCCCGTGCCACCCTGGACAGTGTCCATGTCGCAGGTCAGGGGTTCAGCTTCCTCAGCCTTTTTCTGATGAGGAACTTGGACCACCAAAGGGATTCTCAGCTTGTGATCCATAACCCCAGACTTCAGGGGACTGATGACATTTGCCCAAGAAAAAAATCTTTATTTTCACTGATATCCAAATGAAATCTAATATTTTATTAAGGGTCAAATGTTAGCAGTATCTGACATTATCACCAGTAGAAATTAGAAAGAGTTCTTTTTTTGTATCACCTGAAGAATTTTGCTAATATCTTACATCATTTATTCCCATCCCTACTACTGCCAAGTTCTAGAACTTCAAACTCCATCTTTTTAATGCATTAAAGAAGAAGCACATATACCACTATATCACAAAATGTATTTTTCTCAATATCTTAATAAATGTATTCTAATCTAATTGCTTTGCAGTCTAATGAATTGTATTCTATATATTTAATGATTTTTTTTGGCACAAAAGTATGTAGACTTAAAAAAATTTCCTGGACTAGACATTCTCTAATGTCCTTTGGGTTCTGTAAAGAGATAGATATGATAAATATTAGAGTTTCCTATGTGGTGATCACTGAAGAGGATACTAATGTGCTCGGTGTCTCAGCGGGTACAGAACTAGGACTCGGGCCTATCCTAGCGCCTGCAGACAGCACAGGCTGCACTGGTAGGTGAGCCTTCTCGGGCACTAGCCACTTCCACTGCTGTTCATAACCATCTATCTACACCTTCCCACCTGTTAAGATAGATGAATTGCCTGAACTCAAGCCAGTTTCTTCACTTGTGTGCAAATCCCACCTCATCTCACCTACACAGAGACAAATCCCTCTGGAAATGTTCCTCTCTTACATCAACTTTTCCCTCACTACTAAATTGCCCTCATCAGCGTATAGGATATATTATTCTTTCTCCTATATGAAAAGTTAACCCTGGGCCGGGGATATAGCTCAGTGGTTCCGGCACCTGTCTTGCAAGCGCAAGGACCCAGGCTCGATCCCCGGTAACCACGTAACAATACGGGGTGTGGAGACCCACACCCAGCAGCAACCAGTACCACATACCACAGTGTTGGGCGTGGTGGCTCACGCCTGTCATCCCAGCACTCGGGAGGCAGAGGCAGGAGGATTGCTGTGATGAGAGTTGGAGGCTGAGCTCAGGGCCAGCCTAAACCACAAAGCGAGACCCTGCCTAAAAAAACCCTAAAATAAAAAATAAAAAGTTAACCCTATATTAGCTGTATTGCTGCATAATAAATTATCTCCCTCTCATACAGTTTGTGAGGTTCAGGAAATGAGGAGTGGTTTATCTGGGTGGTTCTGACTCACGTTTTCTTGTGAAGTTACAGGCAGGCTGCCAACCAGGGCTTATGATTCAACAGGCGCTGGAGGATCTGGTTCCAGCTCTCTCACCCACCTAGTACCTGCAGGCCAGTTTCCTATCGTGCTTGGCTGGTGCTTCGGTTCCTCGTCATGTGAGTGTCTCCACTGGGTTCCTGACAATATGGTGGCCTGCTTCTGACAGAATGAGAGATGTAAGAGAAGGGGAAAGTGAGGGAGAATCCCAAATAGAAGCCACAGTCTTTAATAACTTACCTTAGAAATAACTCAGCATTCCTTCTGCTACATTGGTCACATACATCAACTGAGGCAAGAGAGGAGCTGTGCACCAGTGTGAACGCTGGGAGGCGCTGTTCATTGGGAGCCATCTTGGAGACTGCTCTAGGTCCTTTCCTCCACCCACATCATTTTCTAGATTTCTCTGCTGCGTGTAGAGAAAAACTCATTAGAAAACGAAGTTGTCTGTGGGGTTCCATGATTTTCTTTCTTTCTTCCATTCTCTTTTGAACTCTTTCAATCGGGCCTTTGTCCGACCACTCTGTCCTCACCAAGGTCACCAGTGACTTGCACACTGTGAGATCCAGTGTTCAGTCATCACCTTATGTGCCTCATTTCTAGCATGAAACAACTGTTAACACCTTCTGCAGGTGACCTCCCAGACATGACATCTTTCTGGGTTTTTTCCTGACTGGTTTACTACTTCATGGATACTTCATAGATACCTTGAGGATAAGGGGATATCAATGGTCACAGATAAAACTAAACAAACTTTAAAATGGGGAATCACTAATTTCAGAGATTTTGCTTGTTTGTTTATTTTGAGGATGGAACCCAAAGCCTCTTACATATATGCTAAGCAAACTTTCTACCTATGGGCTGTCTGTTCTCTGGTCCAGAGAAAACCTTAAATTGCACAAGAGAAAAAAACACTAATAGAACTCTCATTACTTGGTTGAATAAGCCAAATAATCACTGAACACTTACATTCAACCAATTTTGGCCTAACTATATTAAGAAGATTCAAAAAGGAAATTGAAGGGCCAAGTTGTGAAACACAGTAATATCTTCAAATGTTAACAGGAACACACACACTATTTAGAAACATAGATATTCATACCAAAAGAAACAGCTAAAAAGTTGAAAATGCTCAGCCTTGGCTATATACTCAGTAAATTGAACAAATTGTTATCCTAAAAAGGGAAAGAAAAATGGGTGTTAGGCAGCCGTGAGATAACACACCACTGAAGAGGTATAGACTCGAGCTCTGGGAAAACGAAAAAAGAAGTGTTGCCTCTGAAGTTGAGTGTCAATTCTGAAAAAAGGTACAGCAACATTATCTGAATGATGGTTTTAGTTCCATGAGCATACAGAGACAAAAACTGAAGTCTACTCTCACGAGTGAAGCCCTGGCTTTTGGTGAGAACCCAGAAGGACTCTACGGTAACAGTAACACGTAACTAGAAGGAGACAGCCTTCCTCACAGACTGAGCCTGGCTGCGCACAGTCTAAATCCTAACAATCAACTGAGGGGACGGGGCAGGAAGGAGTACTCAGGAAGCACGGTCAAAGCAATCTGTGGCATATTTTTAAATTACCACAGTCGCCTAGTTGGTTAATTCCCCAGGGCCTCATCGCCTCTTCTCCCCCAAGAGTCTTTCCAATTCTGTGATCAAAGAGAAGCTGGACACGCAAGAAGCCATGGAGGTGTTCATCAAAGTGGCCAGAGAGGTTCCTCTCTGGCCCAGAGCAGAGCCGGCCCCAGCTTCTTCCCCTGTTTTCCCAAGCCTTTCAGATCCAAGAGGTGGGGATATGTTTGCAAATGTCCTCCTTTCTGGGTGAGCAGCAAAAAAAACTGAATTTGTGCAATTCAGGAAGAAAGAAGTATGTTGGAAGTGACGGGGGCATTAGCAAACTCCAAGAGAAAGATGCAGCGTCAGGTTCAGAAAACACTTCCTTTGGAAGAGTGAAAACAGTGATTTCTGTGTCCTTTGCTTATCTGTGCTTGCAATAGAGAATCTGTGTACATGCAACAAGAAAAAACACAATACAAAGATTGTAAAGGACTGTGAAATTACAAAGTTAAAATAGAAACTTTAATGATATGGTGTTTTCAAGAGACCAAACTAACACAAAGTGATATTGAGAAGTTAAAAATAAATATTAAAAAAGAAATGCTGTGATTTTTATCAAGCAAACAAAAGAGCAAGGATAACCAACTTCCTTTCAGATGACGCAGAATCCAAGGCGTTAAATGGAACAAAGAGATTCATTTTACTTTGAAGATGAGCATAATCCCCAGTGAAGATTCAGCAGATCCCGCAGATGGCCCCGGTGACCATTAGACATGTTTAATCTCTGCTCTGGTGAGAGGTATCAGAGAATCACTGTGGCCCCTTTGGAAGGATTATTCATCACTGAGTTGCAGGAGGTGATGGGATAAAACAAAATTACAAGTCTATCTCTGAGTTCTTTTCAAATGCAGGCTCAAGTTAAATACGTAAGAAAATCAGGCCTCTGAAAAGTGAAAGCTAAAAGAAAAAAAAAATGGAAGTGAGGAAAATTCATAAGATTGTCAGTTGCCTCTGTGCAAAGTGACCTCCACTCCCACAGCGCGACGGCTTGGAAGTGGCAGAGGCAGAAACCTCATCCCAGTAAGCCCTGCATTCAGTCACGTGTTGGGAATTAAATTCCCAAATTCATATTCATAGGTAGAGCCTCCGGGCAGTAATTAAGATTGGATGAGGGCGGGCCGGGGAGTTAGCTCAGTGGTTCCAGCGCCTGTCTCGCAAGCGCAAGGACCTGGGTTCGATTCCCCGGTAACCACATAACAATACTGGGTGTGGAGACCCACACCCAGCAGCAACCAGCACCACATACCACAGTGCCGGGCGTGGTGGCTCACGCCTGTAATCCCAGCACTCGGGAGGCAGAGGCAGCAGGATTGTGATGTGAGTTTGAGGCTGAGCTCAGGGCCAGCCTGAACCACAAAGCGAGACCCTGTCTCCAAAAACCTAAAAAAAAAAAGATTGGATGAGGGCACAGGAGTGGAGCTCCATGATGGTATCAGTGGCACCAGAGGAAGAAGAGAGACCTGAGCTAGCATCAGTGCTCTCTGTATGGCCATGCCATGCCTTCTGTCATGCTACAATGTTGTAAGAAGATAGATACTCATTAGATGACAACAGATGTCTGCACCTGATCAGGACTTTCCAACCGCTGGAATACTGAACTACATTAACCTCTGTTCTTTATAAATTTTCTGGTCTGTGGTATTGAGTTATAGCAACAGAAAACTGAAGTAGCTATGAACTGGAATGGTAATAAGGATGTGGGATTTTGGACAACTGCATCCATCCATATTGGAGAACTTCTAGTGTTCTGTATCATTGTGCTTTCTTCTCCTCTCTGCTCAGGCTAGGCAAGTATAGGGAAGGCATGAACCACAGCACAGTGAGTTGGTATCACAATCCTTTTTCATCTAGGCCTCATTTAACCAGCTGCCCCATCTCCAAAAAAACAGGACATAAAGACAAAGGATAGCTCAGCCTCCTGTGCCTGGAGGAACCAGGATAGAGAGCTGGGCTCTCAGGGGGACAAGTTAGAGGCTTAACCTAGGGCCTCTGGGTAGAATTTGAGGGGTTTACCAAGCTATGTGCGAAAATAATACTCTCTTTTTTTTAATGTTTTCCGACTGCAATTGAGCATTTCCATCATTTGTGCGTACAGGCAACAAGCCACAAGAATGATAGCAAAGTCTGTGACTTTGTCACTAGAGAAATCCCACATAGCTCCCACATGACAGCGGGACAGCTGCCTCAAAATGTCATCTCCATTCCGATGGTGTTGAGAATTGCAGTTGCCCTGCTGTTCGATCTGGTTATTTAACAGTTTAATAAAGACGTAGGTGTATATCGTGCCACCAGTTTGGCTCTTGTAGAAGCATTTTGTTAACTGTATTTCGGTATAACTGGTTCCTTCTGTATTTCTAAGTACTTAACTCTTTATGGTGAAATTCCAAGAAGGCCCCTCCATTAGCCTCCCCAGCCAAAGGGATGCACGAGGCAAAAGGACACGAAGCCCCCAGGAGCTCCGAGGCCCCCCCCCACCCCACGGGCTGCGCCAAAAAGCACACCCAGGGCCACCAGCCCATCCCCCAATGGCGGACATGGGATTGTCATCCTACACCTATGCTTTTGTGGAATTTGCACAGACTGTCTTTGTTCCTGTGTTTGCTTTCTCCTCTCCTTCCCAGCCCTCTACTCCATATGTGCACAATGCACTCTTCCAACTTAACCCGTGTGGGGAGAGTTCAATATGCAAATATCCACATTCAGATCCATGCTTGCATTTTCATATACAAACATGAATTTGAATACATGCGCATACTTATGCATTTTCAGATACTTATGCATTTACATGTAGATGCATACTCTGTGTTGATGTATCTGCATTTATTTATATATGCACATCTAGGAATTGGTTTTTGCCCACACATACACAAAGCATCATCACAAATATGGAGAGGAGAAATGGGTTTTGTGAGATAATATGTTATGTATTCAGTATCCCTAATTGTATGTTTCAAAAACTTAGAATCACAACTCATGTTTTGATGTTCTGTATTCTCTTTAATATATTATTAATTTTCCTATGTTACTAAATTCTATTTAAAACTATTTCTAATATTTCTACTATATAACATATGACACATAAGCATGCAACAAAACAAACTGAGTCATCTCTCTTTAGGCACTACATTTTCTGAGCATTGTATACCAATGTATATTACCCATAACACCCTTTTTATCGTAATGTTAGGTGTTGAACCCAGGCGTCACCCGTGCTAGACAATCCCACTGCCACCGTGCGACATCTCCAGCCCTTTTGATTTTATTTGTCTGAAACCGGGTCTCAAAGCTGCCAAGACTGAGCTGAAAATTATGATCTTCATGCCTCAGCCTCCTCAGTAGCCGGATTATGGGCTTGGGTCATCACTCCCTGCTGATGTGTGAAAAATTCTCGCTCTGACTTCTAGGTGAATCCCTGGAGAAGGAGTGAAAGATGAAAAGGTGTGATGATTTCTGTCTTATGACTGCACATTTCCACTCAGTCACCGGAAAGCCTGGACCTTCTCTATGCCAAGGCAGGGAGCAAAGGCGCTGGTCCCTGCTCTCACAAACTTCACTGTGAGCAAAATTGATTCTGTTAAAAAAGAAGCTTTTCCAGATTTATAGGCCAAGTTGTCTCCATGTGACTTACATTTCTATGATTAGTAAATCTGGCCGAGCTCTCTTACTGTGTTTCTCTGGTATTGTATTTCCCTCCTGTGATTTGTACGTTCCTGCACTTTGCAGGATTTTACCCTTAATGAGGGGTGGGCGGAGTCAAGTAGAGAAGTACAATTTTGGGTAGAACACTGCTGCTCAGGAGTTGACTCGTGTGACACTGATGGTGTTCTGTACTGACCCATGAAAACATCGATTCCACTATATTCAGCTCAGTCTCAGTGGGTTCGAGTATTATCTCTGTTCATAACAGGGCCTATTAAAGTGCTGTTTTTACTAAAAGAGGAAGTCAAATCAGAGAGAGGCTAAGTGAGTTACCAGTGTCCACATAACCAGTAAATAGTGGTCAAGATTTCAATTCGGGTGGTCAGATTCCACGAGAATTTGCATTCTAGATATATTAATAAAATATGAAAACTCTGGTGTGTTTTTCAAAAGGAAATTTTACTCTTTTCCAACTTATAATCTTTGGTAACTTAGGAAGACATTTTTGTAGCCAGGCATGTTGGTGCATACCTGTATTCCCAGCACTTTGGAAGGCGGAGGCAAGGGGCCTGAAGGTTTGAGGCCAGCTGGGCAACACAGTCATTTAAGGAGACCATCTCTAAAGAAAGAAGGAAGGAAAAAAGATTTTTGCAAAACATTTCTTTTGGGGCCAGGGATATAGCTCAGTGGTTCCGGCGCCTGTCTTGCAAGCGCAAGGACCCGGGTTCAGTCCCCGGTAACCACATAACAATACTGGGTGTGGAGACTCACCCCAGCGGCAACCAATACCACATACCAGTGCCGGGCGTGGTGGCTCACGCCTGTAATCCCAGCACTTGGGAGGCAGAGGCAGGAGGATTGCTGTGATGTGAGTT
>PVIR01039989.1:0-13590 GCA_004026965.1 Petromus typicus
TCTTTACTCACATCTATCTCATTATGCTATCATATGCATTGCGATGAAGGTTTCTTATACTTCCATATATCCATGATGGTGGCAGGGAAATCAATAGACATTCTGCTTGCATTAACTTAAAGGTCATATATTGATCATACATACAGTCTTTTCCATATTTACTTGAATTTCTAATGTTAAGTTTTTCTAATATGTTCACTCTTCAAACTTCAGCTCTCAAATGGTAACCCTCTCTGATATTCACTGTATACATTTATGCAGTTTGAGTGAAACAGTTTCATTAATTGCTCAGTTATTTTGAATAAGAAAATTCCCAATAGTTTTAGTAAAACCAAAAAAAGCTATATATCGCGAACAAATTATAGAAATGTAGATCTTTCATTTTCCCTGCACACTATTTGGACTATAAATATCCAGTGGTTTCCACTTTACCTCTGACCACATGTTATATGTGACAAAGACAAATTTATGAAGCAGAAAAGGTTATACCATGTATTTTCTTGCTCAGTTTCTAAAAATCATCCAATTGCCCTATTCCTCTCGAAGTCACCCTAGAGATACACAGCAGAAGCACTTTTTAAATAATGAACATATATTTCACTTTTCATTTATTGTAGAAAAACTGTGGCAGAAATATAAAAGAAGTAAATGCTTTTAGAAACACACATCATGGAATTATCTTAAAGAGAATTATGTGATTTTCTGTATTATTTTATATTTAACCAATTGAAGCTAGTTCTTAGAAAATGTCATGGAATATTAAAGGGTTTACAAAGTATCAATCTCTACAGTTAACATTTAGAACAATTTCTGGCATATGAGAAATGGTCAAGGAGTTTTGAACAATGATTAAGTCAAAGAATAAAGAACTCTTCATATTTTCTACTCTCTGAAACATAACTTTTTTTGTAGATATTTTATTTCCCCTTACTGTATTTTGATACTTGACACTAACTCCAGGTTGACACTATGAGAATTAAATTGAATTGAGAGACACACTGTTGGTGTGAATTACACAAATCTCATGCTGTATGACTCCATTTTTATTATATTCTATAGACAATATTAAAGACATGGAAAATCAACAGTGGTCACAGAGGTTAGGGTTGATGAGGGTCAAGGGAGTCATTGTAATTATAAAAGAGCATCATGAGGGCAAATATTTTGTGATGATAAATGTTGATATAGTTGCATATCTTCATTGTCATGGTGGATATCACATAACTGTGCACATAAAATAAAGGTATTTTGTATTGTATTTGTACAAATATTAATTTTCTAATTATGATCATTAATTGTAAGGAAACATCTTAACTTGAGTAGGAACTACTGAGCAGAGTAGTAAAGTGCTGGGGAGTCTGTGAATGACTGACAGGTAGGACGACAAACTGAGAGGTGAAGATCCATCTCATATATGAGTGGCAACTACCAATAAGCTTTTAGCTGACAGGGAATAAAAAGGGAAAGAGAAAGGAAACATTTCCATGTTTAAAGCACTTCCAGTCTTTCTTCAAACACTGATCTCCATTTTTTTTCACCCTTCCAATGCAGACTTGCACCAGTGACTCCACAGTGAGCTCCTGAGCCTGCAAATTTTGACTAGTACTAGATCCTCCAGCTCTCTTGTACACCCATTACCTTTGTGGCCTCTTTCTCCTCTGATTCTCTGAGCCTACTTAATAGTATTTGCATAAGTATACATAAATTTTATATTTTTTCTGTTCCTCTAGAGAACCTTAACTGATACACTTAGTGGGGTATTTGACTAATATGCAAGATGTAACCATTGGAGTAAATTTCAAGAAAGTTGCACAGAACCTCTCTGAACTACCATATTCTCTTTGTAATTGTCTATGAATCATTAACTATTTCCAAATATAACAGTTAAATTATCCACTATAACCTCCAAAACTAATTCTTTTTTATGAAATCTCATACATATTATTGCTTATACATATATATTCACCACCCCCATCACCACACCACTACTTTATTTATTTATTTATTTATTTATTTATTTTGAGACAAGGTCTCTTTTTGTAGTTCAGGCTGGTCCTGAACTCAGCCTTCCTCCCGCCTCTGTCTCCAGAGTGCTCAAGTGCTGGGATTACAGGCATGAGCCACTATGCTCAACCTACTGATTGCTGGAAGGTGTGAGTGACCACACCCAGCATTGTTGTGTGTGGTTACTCAGGAATGAACCCAGGACCTTGCACTTGCAAAGTAGGTGCCAGAACCACTGAGCTCAATCCCCAGCCCCCCCCCACTATTCTTTTAGTACATTGCTCCAAATGCCACTTGTTAATGATTAGCATGGCTTTCAAATTGTCCTCTGTCAAACTTCCATCTAAGTCCCTTTCTGAGCCACTTTGTTTTTGCTACCAGAAATCAAACTTAGGACCTTACACTAGCTAGAGAAGCACTGCACCACTGAGCTACATCCCACACCCTCTGTTTTCTTCAAGTCATATTAAAAAATAACATCCTAGTAGTCAATGAACTTTACTATGAATCATTACCACTATTATGAAAAAATTTCTTATATGCTTTTTAAGATTTCTCATTGATCATGGGTGAACGTTTCCTTAGCATAGGATTTAAAGTGTTTCATAGCTTCCTTTGAACCTACTTTCCCACTAAATAGCACCATGCAGGGGTCCTTTGCTGCCACCACACCAGGCTAATGAGCTTTTCATAATCACTGCCAGCACAGGGTGTCTGCTCTATCGAGACAACGCTCCATCTTCCATCTACTCTTCCACGATGCAGCTTCTGACTGAATATAGTATTTTTCATGATGATTTTCTTAGTTAATAATTTTAATTTTATTTACAAATTTGCATTCATTTTATGTATTTCTTCATTCAGTATGGAAAACAGTGTAGTTGACCCTGTACCTGTGGATTTGGCATTTATAGATTAAACCAACTGTAGTTCAAAAATATTTGAAAAAATTATATTTAAATTGAATATATACAGACATATTTGCTGGCACCATCCTTTTGTCTTAGGAATTATAAATAGTTTAGAAATGATTTAAAGTATGTATTAGGATTGTTAGGCTATATGTAAGTACTCTATCATTTTATGTAGAGAATGAAACTCCTAGAGATGTTGAAAGATAATTCTGGGGCCAGGGGTATAGATCAGGGGTACATGCTTGGCTGGCAAGTGAAAGGTACTAACTTAGATTCTCAGTATTGAAAAAAGTTTGTGTGTATGGTGGGGTGAAGGGAGGGCAAGTCAATGGAAAAAATGAAACTCAAGACATTTTATGGACAGGTACAAATTGCCAATGAGGAATGAAGTCATAATGCCTTCCTAAAATGTATCAATAAACTCAATTTTTAAAAAAGATTGATAGCTACATGTCTTAAGTATTATTTTGTACTCTGGGAATAGTGAAACATATATTTTCTAAGACTAAACTATGCATATTTATTTATTTATTTATTTTTGGTCCTGGTGATCAAACCCACCTTGCTCTTGTGAGGCAGGTTCCAGAATCAATGATCTAAATCCCTGGCTCTAATACATACATACATATATATATATATATATATATATATATATATATATATATATATATATATATTTTTTTTTTTTTTTAGGTTTTTTGAGACAGGGTCTCGCTTTGTGGTTCAGGTTGGCCCTGAGCTCAGCCTCCAACTCACATTATAGCAATCTTCCTGCCTGTGCCTCCCGAGTGCTGGGATTACAGGCGTGAACCACCACGCCCGGCACTGTGGTATGTGGTATTGCTTGCTGCTGGGCATGAGTCTCCACACCCAGTATGGTATGTGGATACCGGGGAATCGAACCCAGGCCCTTGCACTTGCAAGACAGGCCCTGGAACTACTGAGCTAAATCCCCGGCCCCTGATATATATTTTTTTAATTTTAAAAATTTTCTTGTACTCCATCTTATTTCATTAATAATATTTAATGATATATAAAGCATTTATTACAAAATATCAGGATACTGTAGGTGAAATAAAAAGGAGCTATTTGATTAAACAATAATGGTAATATTGATATATAAAATGAGTTGTAGCTCAGTGACACAGTACATGCAGGGCAAGTATTAAGTTCTCAACTTGATTCAACATACAAGAAAAAACAAAAACAAAAGTAAAATTATATACAGTGAGTTGAGTTAAGACCTAGCTGGAAATAATAGGTAATATACACATTTCATGCCTTTCCTCTACTTGGACGAGATGCACTCGAAGTATTACATAAACTGTAAAGTGATCTGGTACCAGTTTTTATATATACACATAAATACATATATCAGAGAGAGAGGAACTAAAGGAGGAGAATTACTGCCTAGGAAAATCAAAATGTGTTTCTAATCATACGTGGTTGGATTGTGGTTTGCAAACTCTGGGGATGGATAGTGACTTATGTATAATGGTTCTGAGTTATGAATGAATCAGACATATTCAGGAACAGAATAGATTTCGGTGCAGCATAATGACAGGATACAATCAGATGAGTGGTTGGTGTGGTTGCGATTGAGATAAGAAAGGTTCACTCCTGGTCAGCACCGCCATGTATAATAGATACAAAGTATCCATTAGTAATATTTATATAGTTGTCCTTCATCTTCATAATAACATGTCAACACTGTAATATTAAATTATAACAGAATTCATGTTTGCTTTCTTCACAAAACTGAAAATTTCAAAAGCAATTAATATTTCTGGTTGAGTTTTTGATATATGCAGCACTTAAATATTATTTGTTACAGTAGAACTGATGCTTGTTGAATTGCTGGAGCACAGAGTGCTCTGGTCCCAGGAAAGAATTTCATGGTTTTCCTCCTTATAACGTTTTCTGTGCTGTCTCTGACTCTGGATGTCATCTGCCTGTGCTTGCTGTGGGAGACAGCAGTAAGACAATGTGTGTCTTTGCCTGTGTTGCAGACCTGCAGTTCTGCTATGTCACAAAGTAGCATGATGCCCTGAGTTGCTATGGCAGAGAGAGATTTCCTGCTGCAAAGCCTTTTTTTGAAACTATTTTTACAGATGACTCAGAATATGAAATTAAATATTTATAACAATTCATTTCATTGCAGAACTAAAAGTGTCCCTAGAGACCATCTAGTCCAACCACCCAATATTTTAAAATTTGAAACTGAGTCCAAATGAGACAAAGTAAAGCACAGCAAAACAGAAAAATGAAAGCTACTTCCCCTGAGCTCCTACAGAAATTCTAAGTGAAAACTCAACCTCAGGTCTTGTAAGACTCTTTTCACTGATTTTTACCTTTGAAATACAAAGTCTTTGTTTCCTCCACTTTTCTGTAAGTAAACATTGTTACTCAAGCTGTCACACCGCTAATATTCTGGTGAATTGAAGTTTCCAAGAATATACTTTTTTCCATTTGGATGATTGATACTCAGTACTCAATTTTGCAGTCTCCAGTGTTGATTTCATGAAAATAAATGAAAAACATTTATAAGTAGAGATTCATATCACTAAGAAAAATATGTAGTGATCATACTATTGTAGTTCACATAATATGTAAGTATCTACATGTACTTGATTTTATATTAATAGTTTTTCTAGTAAAAAGGTGGAAAATAACAATTTGTGTATTTTAAAACTTGTATTTCTATTTAAAAATGTTCAATATATGGCAAGTGAATGTTTGCATTCAAAGGGAAAATACTTATTTAAAACTTTAGAACAGTGCTCTTATACAGTTATTAGAAATGCTAAAGCCAACAAAGAAGGAGATATTAAAGCATGATAATAGGGCTCCGTAGAACTGTACCTTAGACTTTGAAGAACTTGATGGAACTTATCATTTCCGTAAGAGTTTTTAAGCAGTAACTGTACACTCGGATTGAATCTAAAGCCTTATCATATAATGATATGTCTATAGAAGGGGTTTTAGGAAAATGCACGTTACGTTTTGATAGAAAAGATTTGATATTCAAAGAAGTGCTTGTCTTAGTCTACTAATATTGCGATAATAAATATGTTAGACTGGGTAATTTATAAACAAAACTTATTACTTACACTTCTAGCATTTGTGAAATCAAAGATTAAGGAACTGACATATTTGGTGTCTGCGAAGGGCTTGTCTCTCATACTCAGCACTTTTAATATCCTCATATTTTGGAAGAAGCAAAAAGCAAATGAGACTCTTTTATAACAGCAATAATCTCGTAAATAACTATTTTTAGAAGGCTCTGCCTCTTAGCTATTATCAAAATAAATATGTTCTAGCATATGAGCCAGAGAGGGGCACATACATTCAAATTTTAGCATCGGGTAACCAACAATTCTGATTGATTCTACCATAAAATATAATTCATATTCACTCCCTACTCTGCAATTCTACCCCAACCATCCTTGTTGACAACTTTATCAATTTACTATGGAATAATATGCTTTTTGTTCTGTTGTGCTTCCTGTTTCAGAATGGAACATTATTTAACTAGCATTCTTCTATGTTTATACCTCGCCATCACAAATTGGACTGATCTCTACCTAGCCTCCTCTCTGAGCATGTCAACATGAGTGAGACCACCAAGATTATCTGGCAGGGCCCAGGATTCAGCTCACTGGTCCCAAGTTAAGGTACCAAAAAAAAAAAAAAAGAAAATATTATCTGGCAGTGCTTACATCTCAACACCCACCAGGCCTTGTTTCACTTGAACAGCCCCAGTGTGGTGAGCCCAGCCACGCCCATCTCAGGTATGCAGAACAGGAAGAATGAAGAGGAGTTGCTGTATAGGATGTACGCCACACAGGAGACATTCTGGAGGGAGCTGTCTGTACGTGTCTGACCAGAAGAGCGCTACTCTTCTGCCAAAGAGAAACAGGGATGCCACAAACTGAGACTGATCAGTCTTGTTCTACTGTGAAGTTTTAGAAAAGCATTTTGATATTGCACACAGAAAAACTGAGTTCAGGCGAGCACACTTAGTTTTGGAAAGGTTTATTATTTAACCTTACCTACCTTGTTTTCAAAGATTAGAAATTCAATACTTTGCATTTTAGGCTAACCACCCCCGCTAAGAGAAGAATTCTAGTAACTCCTCGAAATCTTCCCTGGATTTGATATAGACACAAATACCTGAAAATCAATCTCTAAATTAGCCCTGACCTCAGTCTTCAAGAATTTTGAGGAAGAACATTTTACCTGACAATTCCCTCACATGGTCAATTCCTCACTGTTGATTTATCAGCTGTGTTCTCATCAAGGAAGAACTATTTTTTAACAAAGATTTTAAGATGTCAATTGTATGTTGGGGCATGGGGGTGTCTGTATATTATTAGACATGTATACCACCTAGATTGTTTGTTGACTTTGAGGGAAATGTATAAGGGGGAAAGGTTTAAAGTTTATGTGTTAGTATTGGCATCAAGATAAAACAAAGAGGGATTTTTTTTCTCATGAATTTCAAGAAACAAACAGTAAGTTTGGTTACTTTTTCTGATTTGAGGCATTTCTCTTGATTATTTGCCTTATATTTTTCCTTTTGTTTTCTTTATTAACACAGAAAAAAATTTTTTCAGTATCACTTCATTTTAGAACTGAAAGTTTTTGGGTCCCGCTCTCTATTTGCTCTTTTGTTTGCTTTTGCTTTTTGTACCAGGGATTGAAACCAACACTGAAACTAAGGCTGACACATTGAAGTACATCTTCATTCTTTGTCTGAAATTTTTATTTTGCGATAAGATTTGTGAAGCCACTAAATTGCTCAGACTGGGCTTGCCCTTGTGACTTTTGCTCAGCTTCCCAGACTGCTGGTATTATAGGTGTGTGCCACCACGCCAAGTTATAAGAAGTTTTGTAAAGAGACTCTTTTCCAGTTTGTAATGACTAAGCAGGAATATGCTTTTGCATTTTCTTATAAGTCATCACTTTATTGTGACTGTTGCAATGTATCTTTAGGAAGTTCTTTCTAGATGTTTAGGCAAATATTTCAGATCTGTAAGTGGAACTCTGACCTAATTTGATTTTGCTTGTTTTTAAATCCCATTCCAACTTCTGGTTTAAGACTCTTATAAAATATGATGTGAGAAATGAGAACATGTATGCTTCACAGTTTATTCTGAATATGTAAAAACATGAAAAGTCCCATTTTTGAAATTTCCAATGTATCTATTCTTTCTTTGCTTTAAGAACTGAAACAGACCTATCTGCTTCCATAATAACGACTTTTGAGATAGGCTACCAAACAGCGTCTGTAACACTGACTGATTTAATGAAATTCTCTTGTATATGTAAAGCCTGGGGGAATGTCATTAAGGGTCTTTGAGGGTCTTCCCATTCTACTGTTTCAATATCCACATGAGGACCCCATCATCATGTAAATGAATTGGTATAGGTCTCAGAAACCCAG
This sequence comes from Petromus typicus, assembly GCA_004026965.1. Taxonomy (NCBI): domain Eukaryota; kingdom Metazoa; phylum Chordata; class Mammalia; order Rodentia; family Petromuridae; genus Petromus; species Petromus typicus. Next base: position 8,365 of record PVIR01039989.1, read on the forward strand.
ACTAAATGTGCCTAGAGAGATTTAATTCCATTTTCAATATCATTCCAATAATTTCTCTCTATCTAGTTAAGGATAGTATTTGACAATGGCTCACAACTTAAAAGAAAAGCCAGGCCTTAACATCAGTCAAAAAAAGAGGTTTCCTTGTTCTAATGAGGTCCTTATTTCAGAAAGAATTAAGCTCTGAGAATTTCTTCACTGGTCTGAAAGACAGGATAAATTAAGGGAGATACATGGACACAAAAAGTGAAAGACAGGGAAGAGGAGTACGATTAAAATTAATTTTTTGAATTGTGATAAGGAAGATCTAAAAAAGAGATCAATAAGTTTTCACATTTTAATTTTGTATTGATCAAAGTATCTCTTAAAGATGTAATTTTAAAATCTGAATATTTCTTTTGAATTCATCTTCATATTGATTTTTAAAAGATATGTCATTGAACATGATTTTCCCCCTTTTCTCTGTCATTTCTTAAACACACATTTTCTTTTTATATAAGAAGCTACTCTTCCCAATAACATCCTATAATTAACTTTATATTATCCTTGATTAAATTATTCCACTTAGAAAACAAATGACACAAATTTGGTTCGTAGACTAAATATACACGAGAAGTAGGAATTAAACCTGGTTGGAACAAGAAATCAGATTTTGACTGCTACAAACTGAATTTGACAGTCTATTTCATGTCTCCGAGTCCTCTCACTAATATATGGATAACTTAACTGAAATAAGGTATTTTCAATGTCCACCATACATATGTCTAATGAGGAGAACTCATTAGAACTAGACAATAAACAAAGCACGTTGGATAAGACTTCTCATAAATTCTTATGAGCAGAAAGCAAGTTTACTCAGTTTTTCTTCTGAGAAGAAAGCTTCTGAGTGTTTCAGGTTTGAGGGTTTACTTGAGGAATGACACTGTCCTGGCCTATACCTTCCCTTTGTCCTATAGAAGATGTGGTGTGACAAAAATGTACAGTGAAAATTTAAATCTAAAAAAATTACTACAGTGAACGGCACATTGCTATTAATCCCTTCCAAAACTTCCCATAGGAAATAGACTTCATCATTGTAAGATGTGATAAAGAATACAGGGAATGCTGCTGCCTACTGCTGTCTATTGAAAAAACAGGATGCAGACAGGATTATGGTATAGCTCCAACCATAGAATTCACCAAGTCTGGTACCATGTGACTTGTAGTTCTTCGCAAATGTTGAGATAAACAGGAAACACAAATGCATTGAATTAGTTCAGGACATCCAGGAGGCCTTGATAGTGCAACTCAAGACAATGAAGAAAGAGGACTTGGAAAACTACTTCAGAAAGTAGCAAGAACTATCAAGATGAGTATGTGTTAAGTGACAGTGAGTATTTTGATGAGGCGTGATGGCAATGTGTATTTTATTGTAATTAAAAAAGAATTCAAGCATTCACCAAATTTTGATCACACTGCTATTTCATTCTAAATATATAGCAACTGATGTTGAGGATATATCTAAAAATGTAGTATTTTCAATAAATGGAAAATTCAATTGAGGATAAAAGTTTAAAATAATTTATAAACTTGACTTCTCATATTTAGGAAAAAAAGGAGTCAGTATTTGAAGTATTCAGTAGACAGAGGAAAAAAAGCTTTTTAAAGGTCTTCAACATAATGCAAACCTAAATTACCTGAGACTACCAAATTGATTCTCAAGTGAGAGGTGAAAGGAGCCTTGGTCAAGCAACCATTATCAAGTTGAGGAACGTGATTTATAAGGCCTTAGTTACCTAAATTCAAGATTATCCCCCAATGGTTCCCCTGAGCTAGTTATATTGTTAAGTTAGATGAATAGGGTCAGGCTATTTATGAAATTTTGTACTCTTATTTGTTTGGAGATATTTAATATAGGGATGTCACTAGGTTTGAAAAAGATCATGATATATGATTAAGGATTAATTGAAATGTCAAGTATGGTGGCTCATGTCTATAATCCCAGCACTCTTGAGGGAGAGGCAGGAGGATTGCTGTGAGTTTGAGGCTAGCCTGGGCTACATAGTGAGTTCAGGGCCAGCTTGAACTACATACTGAGACCCTGCCTCAGAAAAAGAAAGATCAATTCCCATAGCAATTTAATACAAATTAATTAATTCTACAGAAAATAATTAAAAATAAAAATTAGAATATGGGCAAAGAATTTGAATAGATGTTTTCTAGAGAAGATACTGAAATGGCCAATAAATACTTATAAAGATGTTCAACATCACTGGCCATCAGGAAAATGCAAATAAGAATCATAATGACGTTTTTCTTTGTGGCTGTTGTGAATACTATCCTCAAATGGCAGCTAATAAATGAGGATGTGAAGGAACTAGAACTGTCATTCTCTCCCAATTGGAATGCAAAATTGTGTAACTGTTGTGAAAATCAGTTTAGAGCAACCTCACATGTCAACCATGGAGTTCCTACACAAGCTAGGAATTTCACTCTTAGGTATACTCTCAGTGAGAAATGAAAATTAATGTCTGTAAAGCTTTGTACACTTATTTGCATGGTAGAATTATTCATAGCAAATATATAGGAACATCACAAATGTTCATGGATGTTTAATGGATAAATAGAAATGTATCATAGCCACACAATGTAATGTTATTTACCCATAAAACAAATGAAGTGCTGTTAGGTGCAACACTATTGATGTACCTTTGAAATATTATGCAAAGCACAACAGCCATTAACAAAACCACAGGGTGCATGTTTTAATTTATACAAAATTTCCAATATACATACAAAAAGATAGAGGCAGAAAGTATATTATTTGTTGCCTGGGACTAAGTACTCTGTGGAGGAAATGGCCAATGACTACTAATGGATCTGGGATTTCAATTTAAGTGATGAAAATGTTATCAAATTGACTGTGGTGTTTGTTGCAATACTACACAAATATCCTGAGTTGTAAAGGTTAAATTGTGTCTCATTGATATTATTACACACATTATCAAGTATGTACTAGGTTAAGTAGAAAATGCCCCCAATCCAAAGATATCCGTATCCTAATTCCCAGGACCTGTGACTATTCACCTGACCTGACAAAAAAGAAATTGCAGAGGTAATTAAGGTAAGGATTTTGAGCTAGGGAGAGTCTTGTGATTATCCTTGTGTGAGCAATGTAATTATAAGTGTCTTAAAGATGAAAGAAGGAGACACTGAGCTAAAGCCATGTGAAGACGCTACAGTGCTAGAACTGAAGGCAAAGCAAGGGACCATGAGCCAAAGAATTGGAGCAGCCTCTAGAAGCTAAAATGGGCAAAGAAACAGAGCATGCACTAAATCTTCAGAAAGAACACCTCCCTGAAAACACCTTGGTATTACTCCAGGATAACCCATTGCAGACTTATGACCTCTAGAAACATAAGCAGAAACTTGTACTGTTTTACACCAAAGTGTGTGGTAATTTTTTGCATTGTTAATAGGAAATGTGTATATACATTGTGAGCCAGTGGAGTGCTATGTTCTGATAATAGTAGGTGGGCAAATTGCCATAATATGCACATTGATTCTATGATATTCATGCTGTAGTAGCACCCCTAAATAATTTTGGACCAGCCAGATATTATCACTCTTCTCAAGCACAGTATCTTAGTTTAGAATAGTCATTAGGATCCTTTAGGATACCGTCACTTTCAATATTTTAAACAATATTAAAGACCTCAAACAATTTTTGCTTTTACAATATTTACATCTTGGTGCTCACCATATCAGAAATTTCAACTAAGAAAACATTTAGAAGTCATGTTTGAGGTGTTATTTATATCCAGCTAACCATATCCTTTTCTAACAAGGGCAAACATTCATGGATCCACCACTGAAAGATGGCTGACTATAAAATGGTCCATGTTCACAAAACTTCTTCCTACCTCTACTTGGTGGAACCACTTCTACGTTCTCCATCCCTATAGTTTTACTTTTTCAGAATGTAATTCAAAAGAAACCTCCTGTCAAGTCTCCACTTACCATAACGCATTTAATATTCATCTATGCTACACGACATGGATTCCTCTCATCACACAGGAGGTCAGAAGTCTGACAGAGGTCTTGGTGAGCTAACATCAGGGTGTCAGCAGGGATCTGCTCCTTTCTAGATGCTCGAAAGGAGAATCTTTTCCGTTCTTCTTCAGGCTTCTAGAAACTCTCCATTCTTTGACCCGTGGCTCTGCGCCTATGGCGGCAAAGCCATCACCCTCACATTTTCTGGAGCTTTCTTATGTTGCCACTGTTCTTTCTGACAACATCCCTGAAAAGTTCTATGTGTTTAAGGTTTTGTGAGTTTAGATGTGAGTCACCTGGATAATCTTGAAAGACTTATCTACCTCAAGGCCTTTCACTCTCTTTGTATGTGTAACTCTCCTTTACCGTATCAGGCAATATCTTCACAGATTTAAGGAGTTAGCATATGGGAATTTTTAAAGAGTCATTATTTTTTCCTACTATGAATTCCTTTATATTTCTGAATCTTTATTATACTACTGTAACAAAACTTATTTAGACAATTGACAGTTGAAGAACATTTGAGTTATTCCCAGTTCTTTTTTTTTTTGTTTGTTTTTTTTGACTGAGTCTCACTTTTGTAGTTTAGGCTGGCCCTGAGCTCAGCCTCCAACAAACTCACAACAATCCTCCTGCCTCTGCCTCCCGAGTGCTAGGCTTACAGGTGTGAACCACCATTCCTGGCACTGTGGTGTGTGGTACTGATTGCTGGTGGGTGTGAGTCTCCACACCCAGCATTGTTGTATGTGGTTACTGGGTATCAAACCTGGGTCCTTGCACTTGCAAGGCCGGCATTAGAATCACTGAGTTAAATCCCCAGCCATCCCAGTTTGATCATTATAAATAAAGCTCTTATATTCTATGTTTTTATTTCCCCTGGACAAATGCCTAGATAATAGCTATAACTATGTCATCATATTGCTTAAAATTACTATATATATATATATATTTTTTTTTTTAAGGTTTTTTGAGACAGGGTCTCACTTTGTGGTTCTGGCTGGCCCTGAGCTCAGCCTCAAACTCACATCACAGCAATCCTCCTGCCTCTGCCTCCCGAGTGCTGGGATTACAGGCGTGAGCCACCACGCCCGGCACTGTGGTATGTGGTACTGGTTGCCGCTGGGGTGAGTCTCCACACCCAGTATTGTTATGTGGTTACCGGGGATTGAACCCAGGTCCTTGCGCTTGCAAGAC
>PVIR01039990.1:0-13661 GCA_004026965.1 Petromus typicus
AGCTTGTAAATCATTAGTCTTCTTTTCTCTATGTCCTGAAGTTATTCAGACTTTTAGAAATTTGACCATTCTTTTGCCTCCAAGTTAAACTATATTTTCAAAAAGTTACAGTATCATACCACCTCCAACGAAGAGACAGGAACTTTGCACGTAGTTACTAAGATATTGGCCGTGTCTCTGTGCAGTGGAGTTAGGAAAATGTTTCACGAAGTTGTTTTCCTCTTTGTTCTGAGTTATGAATGTTGTAATGACTCATCTTTTTGCGAAGGAAATGTCAATGTATTTTTGTTAGTCACAAAATAGTCACACTGAAAAAGATTATATTCCAGTAGAAAATTTGAAAATTTCAAATTCTGAAAGCCAGATTAAATTGCAATATTTTAAGTTTAAATATTCCCATGAACCAAAGCACTCTTAGGTACGTATTTAAAGAAATAAGCACTATTATTATCACATCATCAAGAAATTGGGAACAATTCAGAAACAAACTCTGGCACCTACCCAGAGTGTATCTTATCTCCAGTAATTTTCTCATAAAGACACAAGTACAGATCCCTTGTCATTTTCATTATTTCATCCATGTTACAAAGTCTCTCCTTCCTTTAAAACAACTGCAGTTCTCTGATCTCACTCAATACAATCTGGGAGTACTTTATGAGGAATCTCAGGGTTACCTACAGTGAGGTGATTTTTTCAGAGCCCAGGCACTCCTACAATGTGGGTTAATTTCAAAAGCACCATTTCCTCCTGGTAGAAATTACGAGTCCTCTCATTTTCTCATCATACACATACGATCACTCTCAATATTCACAGAGTTTGAGTTAGTGTCATTCTGTTAAAACTAGGTTTATTCCACCAATCTTGAAAAGTAATTTCAGTGCTATTCATGCTTTCTTTTTTCTTAGCGAGTTCAGGATTCTGACTAGGACTCACTAGGACTATGCTGCATGACGGTGTTAAACTGAAGACCCCTGAGTGCTGCTCATTTCCTCCCAAAGTGAACATGTTGGAGCCCTGGCTCCGGTGTGTTGTGTTAGGAGGTGGGAACGGGGGAGGAGACTACTCATGAACATGGAGGCTTCCTGTGCGAGGCTGGTCCCGTCACAGAACGAGACTGCAAAGAAACGCATGGTCTCAGAGAGACACCAACTGTCTCATCTGCTGATGGCTTCACCCGAGACCTCCCAGCCTGTGGACTGGGGGAAACAAATGGCTGTGGTCTGTAAGCCGCCAAGTCCGAGGATTAAGGTATATTCTCTGGGATGGTCACGGGGTAGCTGTATCTAGAGGACTCCCTAAGGCCTCGTGCACCCCAGCGGGCTTTTCAGAGGTGGCTGAATCTAGAGCGTGTGATACTGGGATGCAGCGTGTGTGCTGTCTAGTTAGTGCGCTGATCGATTTGGCACAGTTCTGGGAACAGATAACAGGAAAGACCACATGGGTGTCAGTGCTACCCAGCCGGTCTGGGTAGAATGTAAGAGACAGAATACCCAGACAGAATCCCCAGCCGGTCTGGGTAGAATGTAAGAGACAGAAGGGGGAGTTTGTTGCTGCTTGCAGCTGGCTACTTTGCCACACGGCTACTTTCAGCCCCCCATGAGCTGCTTCTCCTCAGTGGTGCCCCTCTGCCAGGCCACCCTGCCTCAGAGCCAGCCAGCGATGAACTGTGAGCCCAGGGCCTTCACACTGAGCTACATCCTCAACCCTTTTCTAAAGTTTCATTTTTATTTTTTCTTGAGTAAGGGTCTCAATAAATGACTAAGCTGCCCAGGCTGGGCTCAAAGTTGCATTCTTTCTGCCTCAGTCACCCCGGCTGGGGGACTAGAGGGTGTCTGCTGGGCCTGACCCCAAATCTCAGCTCTTACGTCCTTTAATCAGCAACCTGTGAATCGCCTGCGGCCAGCCCTCGTCTCAGGCCCTGTGCTGGGAGATGTACATCGATGCAGCCATGACGGATCAAGGTAGGGTGCTGCCTCCCGTGAGAACTGATCCCAAGAGTTAACGGACTTAAAGACTGATTAATTGTGTGAACTTCAGAAAATATATGTCGCAAGAACAAAACTCTAGAGAAGAGGGAGGTGACAATGGGGAAAATGTCAGCAGATGCAGCACGTAAATACCTACAGATCTGGGATGTTGGCCACAACTTCTGGGCCCAGGCCCCTCAGAAAAGAAAAAACACACTGCATCCTTCATTTCTTTCCCAGGAGCTGAAGTCGACTATTTTATTCTCTTGAAATGCTGCATTAAGCAATCAGCACCTAAATCCACCCAAACCAGAAATTAGAATGACTACATTTAGTTCTTCCTTCAGCTGTTCATGACCCATGAGAAATGCTCAGAGTGATATGACATGAGAACCTTTCAATAATTATGGGACTCTTCCTGGGGAGCTTGGTCTTGGCAGACACTGTGGAATTTAGGGGACTCGGTTACCTCAGAAAATTGCTCTCCTCAGCTAAAAAGAAGGAAATACTGCAATGACATGATATGCTGAAGTTAAGAATGAGAAGAATCTGAATCTAGCAGGTAATATATTTTGTCACATACAGGAAATTCTTGAAGATTGTTGAGATGACAGGGAAAAAAATAACAAAAGGAAATTTTTTTTTCTGTAAACTCTACACTTCAAGCTATTGCCATCGGGACTCCTAAGCCAGTTCAGCTGTGGAATACAGAGGGAGTGGGCAGAGGGAAGCCAGCCTGTGGCCTGGTCTGTCCTGTGGGTCACGGTGCAGATGACGGGAAGCTCCACGTGCCTGGATTCGTCGGGCCCAGAAGCAAGATGGTGATGGACCAGACAATGGTTCCTTTCAGCTGCTGCTTGGAAGGTCACGTGTTGTTGGCCTTCTCCATTTTGAAATATGGTCTTTCAGACATGTTACTTTCTTAAAGCATATTTATAATATTCCCATTGTAAACTATACTTCTACAGTTTCCATCTCTATTGAAAATAGATTCCCTCTGTTCTGAATTCATATACACAATTCACAGCAAACTTCTCAGTTTAGCAATGTGCAAGGCATTTCCTCTTCCACAAGACCTGGAAGAGTAGTTACTGTCGCTCCTAGGGCTTCTCCTTCCCTTTTCTTATGCTTTTTGTTCTTTCACTAGCCCTTTACTGAAATTGACAATGTGATTCTTAACTTTTATGAAACTTCAAACTGATCCCTGCATCCTCCTTCTCACTGTCTGCTTTCAATTGTGTGACCTGTTCTGACAAAGTGGCATAAATTGGTGGTTTAAACAACAGTCCCAAAGGATGGGAAATTCACTTTCAAAATGTGAGCCAGTATGTGTCTTGTCAAGGCCTCCTTCTTGGCTCGCCATTAGTTGTCTGCCCGCATGTCCTCAAAGGGACAAAAAACCCAGGTTCTGGTCTCCTGCTTCCTATAAAGCCATCAGCCCCAACATGGGAGCCCTGCCCATGGGCTGTCCAGTGCCAGCCGCGTTCTGATGGCCCCCAACACCTGAGGCTGGGGCCAGAGCTCTGACCGACATTTCAGCCCGCACCCTCCAAATCAAGACCTTTCAAGCGGTGAAGCCGTATGTGCCTACAGATGCACTGCCGAGACAAGCCCGGAACAGACATTCCACCGAAAGGGGGAAATGAGAAGACAGAAAGGCTGACTGGCCGGAGCCAGCCTGAAACCTACCAACGTGACCACCTCCGACCTGAACGTCCTCTTTAGTGTGATGTCCTGCTTTCTGGAGGGGCGGGGAGGGTGGGCAGGCCCAGCTTCGGGGCCCTTGGTGGTTCTCCTGGTGGGGACAACACCCCACACCTACCGGAAGCTGTCGACGGGCCACCCCCGCCTTGATGCTAAGGAGACACCCTGACAGCCTTTAAGTTTCCGTCTGGGCCACGTGCCTTGAAGAGCAAACGCTGTGCGTGTCTGCAGCCAGCCGGCTCCAGGGTCTGCTCCCGTAGATCTGAAAGGCCCAGCGGCCTCGCTTCACCCCCTCGGTCCCCTGTGCAGCCTGGCCGGTTTTCTGCAGGGGCTGCTGATTGGTGACACAGTCAGACCCGCACAATCGCCCGCTGAGTGGTTGCTTGACCACACCAAGCCTGCTCTTCTCGGAGTAAACTTTCTCGGTTTTCGCAGTGTGGAAATACTGAGAATTTCCAAAGTTCTGCGTTTTGTCTTGTCTTTGCTTAACAATTCCCTTTTCAATTCATTTCTCTCTTCTTATATTTTGAGAAGAAACCAAGCCACTCTGCCAACACTTTGCTTAGAAATCTCAGCTAAGAATCTATGTTCACCACTCACAAACTCTCCCTTCCACAAAGTACTGGTACACAGTTCAGCCCAGCGCTTTCTCACCTCCCAGTGAGGATCAGCCTTCACTCACGTCTAGTAGCGCACTCCTCCTTCCCACCATCAAAGTGATCTGTGCCGCATCTACTTCTTCCACCGCTCTGTCCGTGACCATTTCTGTGCTCTCTAAGGAGAAGGGCACTGTCTCTCCAGAGCTCCTTTACTCTTCCTCGGCCCCCAGCAGAATCCCTTCACAATCCTGTCGCGGCACCCAGAGCTGTTTCTTACGTGCAAATGAAAACTCTTCTCATCTCTACCCATTTTCCGATTCCGAAACCATCTCCACATTGTAGGTGTTTGTCACACCCTGCCCCCACTTCTCATGTGGAAATCAGTATTGGTCAGAGTTCTCGGGAGACAAAGCAGCAGCCTGAGGCGCACCCGTGGATATCAGTGTATAGGGGCAGAGTTGGAGACACAGAGATTTATCAAAACGGACTTCTCCCTTCAGCTTTGCATATGAGGTGTTCAGACCTAGGAGAGCCCCTGGCATACTTGTGGGCTGAATCTAGCGTCTTGGAAAACCAGAAATCCAGGGATATGAGTTTGAATCGGAGTCTGAGTTCAAAGGCAGGAAAGATCAGTGTTCCTGCTTCAAGGCGGTCATGGCAGAGAGAAGGTCCTTTACCCATTTTACTCTGCTCAGCTCTTCACCAGGCAGATGAAGATCCCCACGGGAAACAGGGTAATAGCTTTTCTCAGCCTGCATCAGGATGTCCCTCTCATGCAGAAACACCCTCCGACATGCCCTGAAAGTGTGTTTAGTCTCATACGTGGGCACTCAAGGGCTCAGTCCGGGGACACGTGACCTCGGCCATCATGTTCTCCCCCAAACCCGAAGCGTCAGCTTTAAGTTTGCACAGTGTATTGCACAGATGTAATGACCGGCCTTGGTCTCTACCTAGTCCTAACTTCCGTGACCTTCGGCCCAAGGTGGGTTTCCTTCACCCGTCTACTTTTCCTGGGGCCCGTCAGCTGCCTCGCGGGGACTTCCTCAGGATTCACTGCAGTGTAAAGCCTCTGCCACATCTGTGAATGCCTCGCTTCCTCCTTTCCTTTACCTCTGGCCACATTTGCATTATTTTTCAAAGACTCTACAATGCCAGTACGCTCCTCCACCCATGTCCTTGGGAGAAATTCAACAGACGCATCTGCATGGCTATCTCACCTTGGAGGAGCCTGTGACGGCCAGACCAACAGAGCAGTGTCCGCAGCCCGGCGTTGTCCAGAGGCCAAGTCCCACGGCCTGGGTGCTGGCAGATGCATATATTCCACATCAGGTGTTACTTACTTTAATGATTTTTAACAGCACTGGACAGCTTATATTTCTCCCATTTAACAATGATTTATTACAGGAAGAAATTGTGGTTTTGGTAATTACTAAGTATTCTCCATAGCCCCCTGCAAGGAAATGTGATTCTTGAACTTGCATTAAGAAAAACATTAAAGGCTCATTAAGGTTAACTATCTCAGATGGTTAAAAACAAATGATGCTAATTATTATTTACCTTTATTTAGATAAGGTATTTAGAGAGAAAAATGAAAGGATCCATGTTAGGAATTTTATAGTTTACTAAAAACAGAGGTAAATTGATAATCCCCCCCATTACTAGGGATTGAATGTAAGATCTTTGTAATGAACAGCTTTTTATTTAGTTTTTACTTTTTATTTTTGTCTCAGCATCTCACTAAGTCACTCGGTAGCTTCAGCCAGACTTGGCCCTGTGGACTCGGGTGCTGGAACACAGGCTTACGTCTCCACGCTCAGGTGCAAACAGTGATAAAAAGAACTCCATGTTTAATTAGGGACAAGAAGTACGAATGCTCGTCCCTGTGCAGATCTGTGAGGTGGGCAGGTCTTCCTCTTCTCTCTCTGCATCTTCTCTCATCTGCATCTTCTTTCTGCATCAAACCACTCCATCATCTCCATTTCAAGTCCTTCCTCTCCAGAAATCAACGCAAAAGACGTGATATGGAGACCAAATGGAAAGACTGAGGCCTAACCGGCTTCCTCGGGAGTGCTAAGGAGAACAAGGGCACGCAGGTGCGCTGACACACTGCAGGGAGAAGGGAGAACAGCTGAGGCGGAGTTGTTTGCCTGGAGCAGCACGTGGAGGGAGGGTGGAGACACGTGAGCCCTGTGGACTCTGATTGCTCGTGCCCGTGTCTGCGTGAACGCAGCCGAGGCGAGCCAGTCACTTGGAGTTCTGAGTCAAAGGCAGACATGAGCCCCTTCACCCCAGATTTTAACCTGTCTCTGTGACCCTTTATTTTTCATCTTCATCACCTCTTGGTCCAGCCTCTGAGCACCATGTCCTTCTCAGTTCAGGGTCAGGCCAGGATTTCTTACATCACCCCAATAGCCTGGCTCTGGGGCTGCTCCTCTCCCTTTGAGCCTTGGGTTACGAGGAAAGACACCACAGAACCTTGCAAAGGCTCCAGTCAGAGAGGGGTTGTGTCAAGATTTTTAAGATGTTTTATTAGGACACATCACTTTTACTAAAGGTTGGGTGTAACTGTGACATTTTCCCATATGTGTATAACATATTTTTATCAAGTTCATCTCCAACTATTTCTCCCTACACCCTTTCTCCTATTCAGTTCTTTTTGTCTAATAATACTCTCTCTTCTACTCTAATTTCACCTATGTATTTGTTTGAGTCTACATGCGAGGAGAAATATGCAGTACTTTTCTTTATGGGTCCAGTTTATTTTATTTAAGAGGATAATCTCTTGTCCCATCCATTTCCTTGCAAATGAATAATTTCATTCTTCTAAGGTTGAATTGCACAGCTGTTGAAGGGCATCTAAGCCAGCTCCATGTACTGGAAATTCTCCCAGCACCTTCTCCCCCCGATGTAGAGCGGCACCTTCTGTGGGTCTCCCCATGGAACGTAAACCTCACAGAGGCCTGCACCGTCACTCTGACCCTTTTATTCCTTCCTACATACCAGGCAGCTTGGGTATTACTGCTCAGAACGGTCAGCGCCCCTGTGTAAGGTTCTGAGTTTCCCAGCCATGCATTCAGTCTCCTGGAGCCCTGACGAGGGTATAGATACGGGGCCCTGAGAAGAGCCTCCCAGCGAGTTGTGCCTTTTCTGGCCTTTGTTCCTGCTGTCCTCTCATCCTCACTCAAGTTGGCCACCGAGCATCTCTCTGGCTTTGTTTTTCAAATCTTTATTGGCACATTATACATACACATCATAGTCACTTTCAGCATTGAGAATTTGTACCAGTATATGACACCACTTAATTCTCATTTTTTTCCCATTCCCCTGCCCACCCCACAACCCCCTGCTTTCCCTTTTTTATTACCATCACGTTCTTTTACTCCTCATTATTTATCCCTACATCTCATTTCCTTTTAGATATTTTCTATTTCACAATATCAACTATATATACCAGAACTCACTTACATCTTCCTTTTCTCTTACCAGAGAAAAGATACATATTTACTCACCTGTGACCTATTTATTTCACTTATGAGGATGTCCCCAAGGTACATCCATTTGAGTATAAATGACTCAATCTTATCATTTTTTATGGGAGAGTAATACTCCATTCTGTAAAGGAGCCACAGCTTTTTTATCCAGTCTCCAGCTGATGGACATTTTGGTCATTTCCAAGATTTAGCAATCACAAACTAAGCTACTATAAACATGGGTGCACATATGTCGCTGTGAGGTGAATCTTTTAATTCTTTTGTGTGTATATACCTAGCAGAGGAATAGCAGGGTCAAATGGGACCTCCAATCATTTTGAGGGTTAGGAAGATATGAGAATTTTGTAGCACGTCTGAAACAAAACCTCCACTCTCCACGATCAGGGCTAACATGACCCGAGCAGTTTTCATCAGGACTTACTCTTGCTTCCGGCCCAGCGTCCAGGAGCAGAGACGCGGACCCGAAGTGAGACACCAGTTGCCTTGTCTGGGAGAGGCCTCCATGATGTCTTCTGACAAGGGGGATGCTCACTACCACAAGAAAGGCTTGGGGCCCTCGAGGAGCCCAGAGCGACTGAGGAGATCTGCAGAGCAAAAGCCATCGGAGGTTTCCCGGGGCTGTCTCAGGCTCCCAGGGTCCCCGAAGCCCGGCCCTCAGCTGGGCACGACTGAGCTTGTCCTTGTGAAGCATTTCCACGTCTCTGGAGATCTGTGCTCCCACCACCCAGCCTGTCCGCCTCCCGCCGCATCCGCTGCATGTGTCCTTGGCCCTCACATCGAGCCTCGATAGTGTCCAACACGCTCACTTGCTTGGTAGCCGGCTCCAGGGCACGGGAACAACTTGTCATAACCAGCTGCCTCTTTTGTTGTCTAGTTAGGTATTGCCCTCCCCGACTCCAACATCGTATCTTTCAGTCACTTAACTAATAATTCTAGGAAGAGTTGTATTTCCACTGCTATAACAAATAATTGAGATTTTTAAAAAAACTTTTGAACAGGCTCAGCATTTCGGAAGTCCCCACCTAAGGCTGCCTGGCGCCCTGCTTTCATCTGTAGCAGCGCATATGGTGATGGGGCCTTGGTGGGGGAGGTCTGCTGGCTGCAGGGTGGCTGGGAAGCGTAAACTGATAGAGAAGAACGAGGGAAAGCCTGGTGTCCCCGGGAGACTGTAAGCCGCCCCCTGCCTCACCCCTCCACTCGGCCCGCCGAGGTTAGCACCGCAGTGCGGGGTGTGCACAGCCGCAGCCAGCCACGCTCCCCGGGGCGTTCACAGCGCCCGCCACAGCCCGCCTCCATGAGTCCCACGTTCCTCACGACTTCGTGTGACAGGGTATTATATTACAGTGTTTTGCTTAAGAACATAAAATATTCATGAACTGCACATATCTGCAAAGCACAATTTCACAAATTGTATGAGATGAATGTCCTTGCGCTTAACATAAATTATACTTTACTTTCCTAAGTGGGCAATATGGGGCTGATAACGGAGACTTAATTGCACTGGCTGTGTTTCTGTTGCACACTCTCCGTTTAACACTATTCTTCCATTCTTGTCAGTGAGCGGCGGAGTTGGTGTCGCGCTGAAAAGTCACTGTCCAGGGAATTCGGCCTCCAATCCTACCTCAGCGGCGGGTCCCTCAGCCCCAGGACACACGGACGCGGCCTCTTCCGCCCTGGCGCGTGGCTGCGCAAGTCCCGGGATTAGAGCTGCCTGGTGCTCCTGGCCTCACTCCAAGAGGCAGAGGACGCTTCTCTCAGCGGGTAAATGAAATGTAACTACAGCCCCAAGCAGGCGACAGCTCATGTCTTTGGATGTTAAAGGTGTGAGGTTTCTTTTCACGTGTTATTTATAACTTGTCTTTGGACTAATTCTCTGCCGCAACGTAGTTCCCCAAATTGTGGTCATATTTTGATCGATATTTTCAAAAATCAATCACTATAGCAAAATGTCTTTCTAAAGTTTCCTTATCACAAGAAACAAAGCTTCTGTACATAGGGCATGGAGGATTTAGGGGGCAAGGGAATGGGGAAAAATGAGAATTCACTCACGTCATGCACTACTACAAATTCTTAATGTCAATTATGATGACAACGTGTATATAAATTGTACCAATAAAATCAATTTGTAACAAGTTTCCTTATCACATAATAACATGAACTACAAAGGGCACTTAAGACTGGTGGCAGAGTTCAAAGACTTTTATTCATTTGTGCCTTTCATCCAAGTTGTAAGAATTATATTCACTGGGTTTTTTACAAAATGCTTAGAAGAACAGAAGTGAAACCTCTAAGAAATGCTTTTTCCTAGTGCTTATAGGTATTTTTAGAAAAAAAATGATGAGTTTTTATTCAATGGTTTTCTCTTCCTTATCTTTTTTTTTTTTTTTTTTTTGAGACAGGGTCTCGCTTTGTGGTTCAGGCTGGCCCTGAGCTCAGCCTCAAACTCACATCACAGCAATCCTCCTGCCTCTGTCTCCCGAGTGCTGGGATTACAGGCGGGAGCCACCACGCCCGGCTCCTTGTCTATATTTTTTGATGGGACACAACTTCACAGAACTAATGCTCAAATGTCTACTAAGAAATCTAACTAGCAAACATACTCTTCTTTGGGGAAAGGAGACTGTTGCAACAACATACTTCTCTCATCTGAGGTGGGATCTCATTGACTGTGAACCTCAGACTCCTGGCTCAAGCCATTCTTATGCCTCAGCCTCCTGATCAGCTGGGACTATAGTGCGGATGCAACGCTAACATGTGCACAAAGAAGAACAAAGCAAAGGAGCCCAGAGAAATCACGGGTGACAGACTTCGGACCCGCAGAGGTTAGTTTCCTTTCCAGTCTGTTTTTAATGCAATGAGTCGAAAGATTTTTGGAATCAGACACTGTGCTGGAATTCCCAGCCCTTGGCAGGACAGGATCCTTTCCACCAAAATTTAGGCCAACTCGGACAACTGCCAGTAGACGACTCGGCTCCAACCCCGAATCTGGTCCAGGCATCTGACCTCTCACGCCCCATCATTTAACTGATGTCACAGTAATCTCTGTTGGGACGCCAGTTATTCATGTGGCAGAGATTTTGTAGCTGGAAAACTAAAATCAGCACAGAAGCATGATGAAAGTGGTCCCACTGAATGCCTTTCTAAATGTACAATACAGGTTAAATCCTACAAAATAAACTTCCTCAAAATAATGCTTATCTTGCTCTCTCCCCTCATGACTTCTGTTAACTTATATAGCAAGCAGTCTTGACAACTCTCAGAAGAAAGGAAGCCATTTAATTTTGTTCAAATCATATATTTTCAAATGATATTAATATTTTCCCATAGAAATTTTGTACAGAGAATATCTCTAAGATGATGGTAACATATCCATCAAGATTTATGATGATTGCAAACACAAGAGCATCTGTGTGGCCGGGAAGAGTTCAGCACATATTCCCACCTCGTACTTCGGCCCTCTGACTCTCCCCCCCTCCTCTGTGGAGGACGAGGCACTGTGTCCTACTCACTGATTTGTTGTATCTGCCTCACTGAGGCATTAAAAGTAGCAAACTGCTTGACTATTTTATAGAAAAGTTGGAGAAAATATTTTTCTCACATATCACATGGCAAAGGCTTAATAAAATTCTGTACTATATAATTTTGTTTTTTATTCTTCCTATGTATATTTCCTCTCCCCACACACCCTTGAACTTTCTCTCTTCTTCCTACACAAAACTACCAAGAGATACCCACAACTGTGTTAAACAGTACAGTACTTGTCCAAACTTGCTAAACTCATTCCATGAAATAATAATTGATTACAAAGGCAGACCATGGACATTGTCAATTGTTCTTCAAGCTCCTCATCCTCTATCTCCATATACATTTGTCTCATCAAATTTTTGCTTAAGAAGTATCCCAGCTGCAAAAATCTCTTATCAAGACAGCTAAGATTCCACATATACAGAACAACTGTCTGATATTTTAAACTGATGATAGCCCTCCCCCGCCCACCCTTCTTTAGGCTGGGCAGTGACCAACTCAAGAGCCTCTCTGGGCCCCGGGAGCAAAGCTGACCCCTCCAGGTACTTCCCAAACAACCTTCAGCGGTTAGCCCTCTTCCCTGGGTCACCAACAAGGACCACGGGTGCACCCAGAGCTGCCCCTGCTATTTATGCTCTTGGTAATTTCCTTCATTCATTTAGCTTAAAATAAATATGATTCTCAATTTGCATCTCAAGAATCAACCTTTCCTCTGACTCCTGCTCTTTCCACTTCTTCCCTGACTTCTCCATTTAGACAGTAACAGACATTTCTAATCTGACGGGTCCAGAGTGGCCTCCTCTAGACCAGCACCCCACAGTTTTCCCACATCTGCAAACGCAACTCCATCCTATCCTTTACTCAGGGCACAAATAACGGAGTCCTGCTGGCTTCTTTCTCTCACACCATTCATCTGGCCCACCAGCAATTTCTTTGCCATTTATTTTCTGGGACCAGGGATCAAACTCTAGGCCTTGCCCTTCTGAGACAGGCATGGTGCCCCAGAGCTAAATCCCTGGCTTTTTTGGCAAATTCTACTGGTTCTAACTTCAAAATACAGCCAGAATCCAATCATTTTTTCCCACCTCTAGTCAGCAGTCGTAGTCCACACCACCTCCGTCCTTCACTGGACTTTCACAATAGGTTCTAACCTTTCCTCTCTCTCTCTCCCACCTTCGTTCCTCCATCTAGTCTCTCACGGCATCCCGTGTGATAAAATGAAAGTCATGTGGGGAGTTAGCCGGGGAGTTAGCTCAGTGGTTCCGGCGCCTGTCTTGCAAGCGCAAGGACCCGGGTTCGATTCCCCGGTAACCACATAACAATACTGGGTGTGGAGACCCACACCCAGCAGCAACCAGTACCACATACCACAGTGCCGGGCGTGCTGGCTCACGCCTGTAATCCCAGCACTCGGGAGGCAGAGGCAGGAGGATTGTGATGTGAGTTTGAGGCTGAGCTCAGGGCCAGCCTGAACCACAAAGCGAGACCCTGTCTCCAAAAAACCTAAAAAAAAAAAAAAAAATTTAAAATCCTTCTAAATTTTAATACTGATTCTTAAATATTTATTTCTTGGCAAAATTATACCTTAGATATAGATAATTGTTTCCAACCTAGATATCCTTTGCACAGTTGTCAGTCCATGGCGAGTAGTAGAAAAATAGATTAGGAATCGTGTCACTTGAAGTCCTAAGCGTTTTTCACATCATTAGTGACTGGCCTCAGTTATTTTCCCAGCATGTTTGCCTCTCTGCTGACCACATTTTGATGCTGCCAGTTCTTCAGGAAGAAACTTTAGTGAAGCAATGTTTGTGTGACACAAAAAATATAATCTGGAGGAACATTCAGCTTATGAACAAAATCAATGGAAAATCAATATTCAATAATGTTAAATCTACTGGGTGAAAAAGTCCACGTTGCTTCTAAAAGAGTGTGTGCATGTTTTAAAAAAGAAACAGCAGTACTGTATGTACCTCAGGAAAATTAACCTGGTAAATTGGTACATTACAAGACTTAAAACTAGAGACCATATTATTAACTGTGATTCTATGTAATTAGTTTCTAAGTCAATTTTTTTGCTAGACAAAATTAAAACTGCCACCAAAAAATGAGGGCATTCTGAACATGACAGGTCATTTGGTGAGGAAAAGGTTATGTAGAAATAGCATCTGATAATTTGTTGGAAATATTAGCATATAGATGGCTATGGAATGTGTGAAGTATTATCAGAAGAATTTTAATCAAAAAAATTGCAGTGTAAGTCAAATATGGTTTTATTCCAAATTCAGCTAGATTCTTAGCCCTAACGATAAGTAAAGCGATATAGAGTGTGTTAACCCTGAAAATAAGTTAATGAAGAATTCACTCCACTATTTTTC
>PVIR01039991.1:0-13590 GCA_004026965.1 Petromus typicus
AAAGCTTCGAAATCAGAGAAAAGTTCAGAATATACCTAGAGAAAAAGCTCCAAGTTAATAAAGTGTATATGATGTGTTGATTTTCATCTTGTATTTCCTGGAGAGGAATCAGAAGCTGCTTTTGCCAGAAGCACAGACCCTTCTGTTGGACCTATGGATGCCCAGGGGGTAACCAAAAGTAGGATAAAACTTGGCATCTCTGCCCTTCTCTTGTACCTGTCTCCTTTACTCGTCTTGTAACTCTGGGTGAGATTCCTGCTCAACTCTATATGTCGGCATCTTAATTATGTAAGAGTGCTCTCTGAAGCAGATGATACTTCCCCTTGGAAGCAGAAGCCATCATAGAGTAACTGAGACATTTACAAGATTCGGAAGGGCATGAGAATCAAAAGATTGTCCACTGCAAGCTTGTATAACACCCTGTTCCAGACCACCAGAACAGCATCTAAAAGGGTCCAATTGCTGCCCTAACCCTGGAGGAAATGACTCTACACTCATTTTCTTGTTTCTCTTTTAATCTCTGTCTCTAATTTTTTCCCATAGCCACTGTGGATTCCAAAATCAGCCCGGCAGAGATATGGAAGCAGATCATCCCAAAATAAATGTACCTCCAAATTGTGTCAGTTTGGACAATTGGGGGCTCCTCAGCCTCCAGTGCTGGAGTTGAGGCTGCCCCACTAAACAGGAGCCTAATGTGTCCGGGTTGGTATGAAATAGCCTCTCTCAGCAAGATTTCCCAACGAGCTTGACAGAAGCAGACAGGTGATAATGATCAACTAGACCACAGCTCTCAACCAACTATACATACGTCCGGAAGCCACCCTGCTCCCTGCTGCATTCCTTATTTAAACCTGAAACTGTGTCACAATCTCCAAAGACACTGAGTAGAATGTTTGGTCCTTTTATTTTCCCAGCATGAATAACTAAGCCTGGTATGTTGGGACTCCCGCACTCAGGCCCTCTGTGTTTAGGAATCTAGCAACAGCATCCTAATAAAACTTAGTGGTAATGTATACCAGCCACTCATTCACACAGTTTAGAGGTCCTTCAGAAATCAGAACAATAACAAATCCTATATCTCAGCACTGTTTTAGACATTGAGGTTGACTCATCAGAAACTGGTGGAGGTGGAATCCAAACACAGAAATTCAAACCACAGCACCATACACAGAAGTCTCTTCCATCTTCAACATTCAAGTTACTTTTCCTCAGACCTCGTAACTGCTTATGCCTCAGGAACTCATGAATCTCAACCCAGTCCAATATGTCTACTGGAAGGAAGGAATGTTTTGTCCTCACATAGCAAAAGTATGTGAAGTATGAGGGGAGAATAAACTTCCTGTCTCGAGTGCCCTTATAGAAGGACACTAAAGGGTACTAATCCCGTTTATGAATGTGTAGCCTTTGGCCCCTGAAGCCCCTTAATCACCTTAATCACCTCCTAATGTCTCCACCTTTTAATATTATCACTTTGGGGATTTCATTCAACTTATACATTCTGAGGAGCTGCACACCTTCAAATCATACTGTGTGTCTATCAGAAGGATAGGGTCTACACCTAAATATTCTCTTTTCCAGTAAAGAGGTCTTTGTGCTGAATCTCACTGCTGCATCAAAACTGAGAATATCACTGGAATTTGTCTTTGTTGTTCTTCCAAATGCTGACATTTAAAAATTACTGCTGTCGGTTTGCTTTGTTTAGCCCCCAAAGCTGAATTATACTTCAGAGTTCTCAAACATTGGCACTGTGAGGCTGTTTGATTTCTTTCTGTCTGGCTGACCATCCTACAAGACAGCTACAAATATGGAGATTCAAGTACCCTCAGCTCCAAGAAGCGTATGTCTAGCTTCACATCCATACCATCTGGGCACCATAATGGTCAAAAAATATTCAAAATGAGCCTCCCTGCAAGGAGCAAAGTCAATTTTGTCACTGTTATTATTGAAAACCAATTCAGTATAATGACTTTAAACTATTGAAATCCAACTCTACCCAGAACATTTTTCCTCTCTTGTGTGGCAAATATAGCAGATGGGTAGGTTTAATAAAGGAAAAATGTTTTCAGATAATCAGAGAAAAATGTACCTTTTAAAGGAAAACCTGAAATATATACATATTAAGTACATGATCAAATTTTTGATAGTGAAGTTCTTGAAATTGAATATATCTACTGCATCAATATTACCTTTAGTTGAGCATCAGTATTATAGGTTGATGGTTTTTTTGGGTTTTGGGGTTTTTTTTTTACTATTTTCCCCTCTAGTGCCATCATACATATGCTGGCATATGGACATCACACACAAATCACACAGACACAGCACAATTTGCACTGCTAAATCTTTAGTGAGGTCCTTGTTTTCTAAAAAGCCATGCTGTCCACCAGTGGGCAGGGCCCTGGGTTTTAGCAAACTTCTCGGCTCTCTTATTGCTGGGACACAATAGTAAAGGAGGTTTAACTTAGCTTATGGTTTTAGGGGATGCAGTTCATGGTCAGCTGACTCCAAGGCAGACTTGTCATGGCGGACACACGTGGAAGAGCAAAGATACTTAGTTTAGGGCAACTGGGGAGCACAACAGGGGAAGGAACAATGCTACAGAAAAAGGCAGGGGGACTAGATAGCGTATCCATGGTCACACCCCCACAGCCCATTCAGACACACTCGCTAGCTACCAAGATCTGCTACACGTTAGATCTTGGGTGTCTCCTGCTGTGTTTAAGTCTTCATCTCCAGAAAGCGTCTATTGAAAGGTGAAACCCTTTAAGAAGTAGGGAGGGCTCAGGGGAAAGTCAGCAGGTTATTGCAGTATTTTTTCAGAGGGATTGAGGGACTCTCCTCCCTGCATGTCTCTCCTTTGCTTTCTAATCATGGCATAAGCTGTTTTTGTTTCACCAGGTGCTAGTTTGCCAAAGGCCCAAAGCTATGAGCTCAACCTTGAACCTCCAAAACTATGAGACAAAATCAACTTCCTCTCTGCAGAACTAGTTGGGAAAATTCATGGTTTTGTCAAAGTATGCTCCATGGACTAGAGTTTATAAATAATTTTAGGGAAAATGGGTTCCACTTCCAGCGTACTGGATCCCAATTACTATAGATGGTCCTTGAATCTGGTTGGTAACTTGTACATCAAAGTTTCATAAATACAGATGCCAAAAAGATGGGCAAAAAATAATTTTTTTAAAAATGAGAATTATAAGTAAGACATCAACCTAATCTATATTTCTGAGAAAGAAATTTTATGCCCCATAGGTATTTCACAAACACCTAATCCATAATATTTTCTTTTGATTCCCTATTTGCATGTGTGTGTGCTGAAGCATGTAAGAAGGGCTGTGGGACATTTGGCAGGTACACAGAGGAGCTGTCCTGGGTGGCAACTGAATTACCTACTCTACCACTTCCTTAGACTGAAAGTCAGAGGACATTGGCATGTATCCAAGCACACTTGGGGTTACCAGTGGGTTCACACATGCTATAGCTGGAGGGAAGAGTCAAGGAGGGAGGTAGGTAACCAATGCTTGTCTTTTACACACAAACACATTAACCCTAACACAAATGCCAACCCAACCAAATGCCAAGATTAAAAGGATAAATTAGAACTGTCTTACACAAACTGGAACACATGGTTGCCTTCTCAATAAGCATCTGTCTTACTTACTTTTATTTTGCTGAGACAAAAATCCCAGACACTCAAAGTTAAAGGAGAAAAAGTTTATTTAGTTCACAGTGTGTAGAGGTTTCCATCCATAAATGGTTGGCTCCAAGGCAAGGTGGCACCACAGATGAGAACAATTCAAGACTGGCAGAAGATAGCAAGCAACAAAGAAGGACTGGACTCTTTCTATCTCTTGTATCTTATTCAGCCTCTGAGGGCAGAAAGCACTGAGACCCTGAAGGTTGGTACTCTTGAGTCTAGCAATGCACCATGAATCAGTCCCTGCACCACACACTCTAGATCCAGCCACCTTTGAAAAATCCCCACCTATGACCACAGGAGGCTTTAGGGGAACATCTAGACACTAGCCATAACAGGATACCTCTCATACAATACCGACCATAGAAAATGTTCATCTTGATTTGACCATTACAGCTTATACAGCACTCCAAATGATAATTTTCTGTCTTCCTAAATCAGTTGTCATGGTGGTTAATTTTTATGTGTTCATTAGACTTTGCCTAGGCATGCAATGGTGAAGCATTATTTTTTGACGTTTCTGTGAGAGACGTTTCTAGAAGAGTTTAGGACTGGAATCATTTGGCAAAATAAAGAAGATCATCCACACCAAGGTGGCATCTAAGGTTGCTAAATAGATTAAAAATCAGAGGAAGGGAGAATTTGCCCTCTCCCTGAGCTGGAGCTCACATCTTCTGCTGTCCTCTGACACTGGTATTCCTGGTTCTCTGGCCTTGGATGTGGACATGGGCTGGAACTACAGTCATCAATGCTCCTAGATATTTGGCTTCCAGAGGACAGAACATGGGACCTTTCAGTCTTCATAATCTCATGGATCAACCCCTGATAGTAAATCCCTTTCTATATATCTGTCTAGAGCCTCTGGTTCTGTTTCTCTGAAGAACCTTTGGTACTACATTTGTTTTAGTTCTTAGTCATTTATCTTTTTGCCTATGTTTTACACTAAGGAATTCAAGTACTTATTTCTTTGCCCACTTATTTACGTGTTGAGTATTTACTGATAGTGTTATGTCTTATATCTAGACGTCCCCCCAAAACCTCATGCACCGCTAGGCAGAGCTTATGGGGTAATTAGATTTTGGATGTGTGACACTCTGCTGGTCCACCGGTTGGACTAACAGTTCTAGGAAGGCTATATTTTTGGATGTCTTTTCTATAACTGGCAACACAATTCGAGGTATGTCAGAATAGATTTACTGAAGACAGAAAATCCACTCTAGATGCAAGTGATACCAGTCAATGATCTTGAGGTATGGATAGAATAAAAGGAGAAAGCAGGAGGAAGGAAGGTGCTTCCTGCCCACCACACCATGGACTGTTTCTCCTTGGCAATGCCCCTCTGCCATGGTGCCTGGCCTTGCAGCCTGGTGACTATGGACTCAATCTTGTACAAACTGTGAGCCAAAATTAAACATTCTCTCTAACTTCTGGGTGTCAGATGTTTGGTCCCAATAACGAGAAAAATAACTAAGATAAATAATCCAGCACAGCCAGACTCTGCCAATGACTCAATGGTGAAAAAATCAGTTACATTCCTTGATGGCAGGGAGACGGACAAGTTGAACACTGGAAAAATAAAACACTGGTCAGTGTGCATAAATAGACTTTTAACAAGTGTTATGAGACATGAATTTGGAAGAAATGTAAGAGGAACATGAGCAAACAGGCTGCAGTAGGGCAGAGGAAAGGCTCAGGAATCCAGCAATGCCTTTGGAATCCCACACAAAGCAATAGTTCTTTAATCAATATTTCTGTTGAAAGAAAAAACAATGACAAATTGACATTTTTCTTGTGAATTCTGAGAGAGATGCCTAACCCACAGGTGCCTTTGAAGAATGAGGACATCGTCACTTTTTACATGTTGATCACCAGGACCCACTGGGCGGAGGTGACTGGCCCAGAGGATAGACTTCAACACAAAGGGCGTGTAATTAGACCCAAAGGAAACAGCAGCCTGTGACATGATGTGACATGATTACTATAGAAAGAAAAAATTTATACATTTACTTGTTAATAAAATTAACACATCAGTAATGGAGAGTTTAAAGCCAGATCTAAATACTGCTCCTTTGTTCCTATTGGTGTGACTTAATTATTCACGTTTTATACTTTCCTCACCTGAGAAATGAACACAATAATAATTCCTATCTCATAGGATTTTTGCTGAGAATTAAGATAGAGTCTAGAAGGGATAAAAGGCTAGCATATTGTAGGTGCTCAATAAACATTTTTTCAAAGTATATATTGTACTTGTTAAAATATATTTATATTATATCATAAGTATATATTTTCCTACTAGGAGCTCTGTGTACCAGGTAATGAAGAACTAATTCAATAATACTCTCTTGCTTATACTGAATAAAAGAAATGAATAACAGGACCCAGACAGGAGCGTAGCACAGAAGCCAAGATACAGACAGAGGAGTCACCTAAGCCACCAAATAACCAGAATCCAGAAAACATGAAAGAGTCTGCCCTCATTAAAGACAGCCAGGCATGGAGGATGAAAAACTACCAACCAGACAGACAGACTCACGTCAGCATCTGAGCTTTGCTACTTTTTTATTCAAATCTATATTGGTGCATTATAAATACATATCATCATCGCATTCAATTTTGAGAGTTTGTACCAGACTATGACCCAACTTGATTCTCATTTTTCCCCTTCCCCCACCCACCCTGCAATCTCCCACCCCCTATATACATAAGCTTTGTTTCCTTTTTTTAAAATTACTATCACATCCCTTTTTCCCCTCTTTTTTTACCCCTACACCCTATTTCTTTTTAAATATTTTCTATTTCACAATATCAACTATATATACTAGAACTCATTTACATCTTCCTTTCTCATACCAGAGAATAGATATGATATTTACACACCTGTGACTTATTTATTTCAGTTATGAGGATGTCTTGAAGGTCCATCCATTTGAGTATGAATGACTCAATCTTATCATTTTTAATGGCAGAATAATACTCCATTCTGTAAAAGAACCACATCTTCTTTATCCAGTCTCCTGTTGATGGACTTTTGGGTTGTTTCCAAGATTTAGCAATCACAAACTGAGCTGCTATAAACATGGGTGCACATATGTTGCGTGATACAAATCTTTTAATTCTTTTGTACATATACCTTTGCTATTTTATTTTAAAAAGTTGTTTCAGTTCTTATGAGAGTTTTCAAACTGCTAGATCCCCATGTGTTGACTCCACCCTCGGCCAGATGCCCCTTATAAGGACAGTGTTGCTCTGAGTAACTCTATGGTCCATTCCCATATCTGGAGTCCCATAGAAAAACATAAGACATCTTGTCCAGAGCAGGTTTTTAAAATCTCCAGACACCATTTTTCCTGTTTTCACTGGGACCCTTACCCATCTTGGACCAATCACTGTGTCTGAGAGAAAGAAGTATTCTGATGAGCCAGGCTTGAGTCACAGGCCACCCCATGGAGACTGATGGTGCCAGTGCTCAAATGACACGGACTGAGACTGGTGGGGATGGGGTTCTCCAGAGGAAAACGGGGTTAACTGAATGCAGCGAGCAAACAACCTTCACCACGGTTAGTAGGTATAAGGAATGTACAAATCCAAACAAACAGAAGGGGCGATGCACCAGCCTGATAGGTACATGGCACGGCTGGATTCCTCTTTATGGATCCATGTACTGCAGGTAGAAGGTGCACGATTTTTCTTTAGATCAACTCTCCATGCTTCCACCACCAACAAGAAATCTACTCTTTCCAGGGTTGCCTCAGTTGTAAGAGTTGGTCAAAGAGCTCCAGGTAAAATATTAAGTAAAAAAAACAAACTGATGCACATGAATGCATATATTTGATAGTAGACAAATTTACTTCAGTATTAATTTCCATCTTTTCTGAAAGTCCTGATGCATCCGGTTAATCAGGGATCTTATTTCCTTACTTCACTGAATGTTCCTTAAAGTTCGATAGCAATATTGTAACCTTCCCACAGCAAAGAGCACTGTGATTTAGTATTCAACAGATAATGTCAGAGAGCTCCAGGCTCTGTGAAGAAACACAGGATAAGACCCCATGAAAAGTCTTTCCTGTTGGATGAATCTTCTCAGTGTTTCCGAGGCAATGTTTGCTGAGCTCAAACAGTCAGACTCAGAAAATGAGAGTTCATAAGGCCAGCTGGAAACACTTTAAAAAGAATTAAGAGGAAATCAAAGTGGGGTGTGATGCTGCAGGCTCGGGAGGCTGAGGGAGAAGGGTCACGACTATAAGCCCATCACAGGAACTTGGTGACTTTTCAAGACCGTATTGTGGCTGGATTCTCCCACAGAGGCTTGCTGCACAGAGGCTTATCTTTCCAGGGAGAAACTTGCTCCTTTGGGGCAGTGGGCTAATCCCCAAAGCCTGAGCACCATTCATGGTGGAGTTTTACCTCTTACACAATTTTGGTGTCTCTGTCTCCCTTCAGTGGTATCATGGTCTGTGTCTAGATGTCCCCTCAAAAGGAGGTGAAGCTGCAGGTGGGGCATTTTCAGAAGTGGCTGAATCTGGAGTGTGTGAATTTGTGGTGGAATGATAAAATAGAAGGCATTGGGATTGAGGGTGTGAGTGTTACCCACCCTAAATGCTCTCCATGCAATAAAAGGGGCAAAATCCCACTGCTTACTTGCTTTTGTGTCTTCCACCATCTTGAACTGTTCTCCTCCACCATGTTCCACCTGCCATGGAGCCAGCTGATTATGAACTGAAACCTCTACAAACTGCGAGCTAAATAAATTGTTTACCCTTTCACTTCCCATGTCAGGTATTTTACCTCAGCCGTAAGGGCAAAGCAACTAACACTGCTACAACCTGACTGAGTACAAAGTATGTTACAGAGCTGTGCTAGAACTACACATTCAGGTGTAGAAACCATCTGTGCCATGTTGCCTTTCTTTGTCCTGAGAAGGCCTCACTGCATTTCTTTAGGAGGGGCCCTGCCATACTATCTCCTAATTAACTAAGCTGATTAATTAGTTGATTAATTAAATAACTAGGAGATGTAGCTCACTGTGGAGACTGGATTTAGTTCCTTGGAAAGAGCAAAGGAAGGGAAAGAGGAAAGAAAGAAAGGAAGAAGGAAAGAAAGAAAGAGAGAGAGGAAGGAAGGAAAGAAAGAAATGAAGGAAGGAAGGAAGAAATATAAAAAGGACATTTTAGTTTTCCACTACACTGCAGTTGCTCTCTTCTTTGCTATCAGATCCAACAGTGATTATTAGAAGGCTCAAGCTTCCTGTTTTTCAAATTCTACCGAGAATCTACCACTCCCAACTTTTCTGTTAGTTGTCAGTTTTGGAAGCACAGAAAGTAGCCATTTCATTTCTTTTTGGGGGGCCAGCGGGGACAGGGTCTCACTTTTTGTAGTTCGTGCTGGCCCTGAGCTCAGCCTCCAACTCACAGAAATCCTCCTGCTTCTGCCTCCCGAGTGCTGGGATGACAGGCGTGAGCCACCAAGCCCGGCACTGTGGTATGTGGTACTGGTTGCTGCTGGGCGTGAGTCTCTATGCCCAGCGCTGTATGTGGTTACCAGGGATCAAACCCAGGCCCTTGCACTTGCAAGTCAGGCGCCGGAACCACTGAGCTAAATCTCCAGCCCAGCCATTTCATTTCTATACCTCCATCAAAATGTCAAAACTTTGTTCTTTACAATTTGCACCTCTGCACTCACAGGTGTAGTAAGATGGTGTCTACCAAGATTTAGAAACCCACTCGCTCTTTCGCCAGTGACAATGAGTTTTTCTCTTGCTCCATCTCTTTCAGCAAAGCACAGGTGACTGTAACAGAATTTCTGTGCTTCGTGTCCTTTGAAAACTCAGTGTACGGGGTAGATTGTTACTGCCGCAGCAAAAACACAAACGATTCTGCCTCCCAAAGAAGAGTGTGCCTTCAGGTGCGAGGGAGAAGAGACAGTTCCCCCATAGTTCCAAGTCTGTTCTTACATTTCCCCACTGAGATCTATACTTCTTACAAACCTTTTTCAAGGTGTCAAATATTTCCAAGTAAGCAAGTAAAATTATATCCCAGATTTGCCTTTATTCTTTCTAAGGACCACATTTTCTTCCTCATTCTAGCTGAAATTACACACAGCACATGCTCTGTCTTTATGGCTGTCTTCCATACAGGCAGTGGGCTTGGATTATTTTGTCTTGCTTATCATCAGCTTGGTCTTCACTTTGTGCTTTCTGAGCAATGTACTCTGAAGGTCCATGTTTTCCAGCTGGGAATTAAGGGAAGATGATCCAATCCTATAAAGCAATCTTGACAGCTCACTTACAATGTCCTTCTTTTGAACAAAAGCTCTCTTGAAAAGGAATAAACGTGTTCACTTCTTTTTTATTTAGGAAACTATGACTATTTCTTTTCATATCGATAATACTTTCTTTTGTAGGCATTTTCTGTGTTCTAAAAGAAAATACCTAATTTCAAAACTTAAACTTGAATGGATTAACAAATGCTGAGACTATCGAGGAGTTCACTAAAGCTCCTTCCCTAAAAAGGTAACTGTGAACTGTGAAGAGGCATACAGCTGTCTGAATGGAGAAAATGGTTCATTCCACCAAAGAGATCAAAAGATGGACACATCAAAGGCTTGAGGAATATCCTGTGTCATAAGACTGAAACAGGGCAATAAAGCAAAGTCTAAATGAGCCGGATGTTGTTATGGAAATAATAAACTCGTACAAATATATGCCTTGAAGTATCCCCTGCCAATGACCACCTGTCAAACAAAAGACAGTAGGAGAAAATTGCAGTGTAAAAAGCAGAACAGAAGTTGAAAATTAAATGCCCTGTATGCTTTGATGTGCTCGTCAGTTTCCGATTTTCATTAAAAATATCAGAGATAATCAACTTATCAGAGAAAAGAACTGCTTTGGCGTACAGATTTTGAGTTTTCAGTCTATGAACCATTGTCCTCGTTGCCTAGGGACGATGTTGGTACATCATGGCTGGTATACATGGTCACATAAATCCACTTGCCTCAAGGCCTAGAAGCCAAAGAGAGAAAACAAAGGAGCTGAATTCCCACTCTGGCCCCTCAAATACACAGCCCCAGTGACCAAAAGACTCCCACCA
Organism: Petromus typicus; assembly: GCA_004026965.1. NCBI lineage: Eukaryota > Metazoa > Chordata > Mammalia > Rodentia > Petromuridae > Petromus > Petromus typicus. Next base: position 10,783 of record PVIR01039991.1, read on the forward strand.
AGCTCCAGCCTCCTGGAAATTCAACTCCCTCTTCCTTCTAACTCATTTTCTTGTCTGTACATTCTAACTCCTGGCAATGGTGCCCGTGTCTATTAATTGTTCCCCTTAACCTTGCATAGCTTTGTGTTCTTCTTCTTGACTCCCATGCACCAAGATTCTGTTTCTTTTTGTTGTCTCACTCCCAGTTGACTTCAGTGCTTAAAATCTCTCAGAATTCTTTGATCTGTGGCAACAGACACTTCCTCACTACTGGGAACAAGGTGAGCAAAGCAAAGTGTCCACTCGGAGGAAGATTTGAGTCCAAAGCAAGCTTGGATCTAGAAAAGTAAATGTATGCATAGACTTGGACATCGAAGACACTCAGGCCCGTTGATTGGTGTCACCCACAGCAGGGTGGAGCTTCCATCATTCTGATCCAGAACTATTCTAAACCAGCGTAGTTATCCCACAGCCTTCATCCACCCTCACACACCCCAGATCCTGCCACCTCCAAAGAGCCCACACCATGAGCACAGGAAGCTTTGGGAGGGCATCTAGACCCAAACCATAGAAAGTTTTATAAGGTGGAGGCTTTGGAGAATCTTTAGGTACTTCTAAAGGCTAGAGGAAAAACTATAAACCATGACATGAGGGGAGGGAGTCTGGAGTGGTGGTGATGATCCTGTGGCATAGGTACCACAGCGGGCTGTTTATATCACTGAAAAGTCTAGATTTTCCATCGTTGGTCTAAGGAATGGGCTGTACCAGTCAGAGTCCCAAGAGGAAGAGTTACCATGCTCAGAAGCTTTAGATGAATGGAATTTAAGAAGGGGGCAATCGCTGCATGAAAGTCTATCTGGAGTGAGAAAACATCACGATTCTTGCTGGAATCAGGAGTGAAGGGCATGAACGGTACTGCTGGAATCTGGAGCCATGAGCCTTAGGAGAAGCCAGGTGCTATGTTCCTCAGGACAGCCGGCCACTCCAGTCGGACTGGGAGCAGCAGCGCTATGGAGAGGACAAGGACTAAATAAGTTACTTCCTCCCCGACTTCCTGCCTTCTCATCTGCCAGTGCTTCTTGTTGGACATACACAAGAGGAGCCTAGAAGGAAGGAAGCCTGAGTCCACACGAATCCTCCTTCCTGAACACAGGGCCAGGGGAGAAGGGGACACACTGGGTAAACTGGGACGGGGGACTGAGCACAGGTATTTTTGCGTAGGTAACTGCTTTGCATTTCTAGCTCAGCTGGCAATTAGACCTTATAATTCTCTCGGCTCAAATCTTTATTAGACCCATGTTTCCATGTGTCTTATCCCATTTCATGCTTATCCCATTGGAGACTAATTGGTGAAACAAATGATCCCCATCATCATGACTTCCACTGCAGTGTAATTTTCTAAATTTCAGGACATACTTTAATTTATGAGATAATTCCAAACTAATTTTGATTCTTTTACGGCCACATCAGTTTTGTCAATGGCAGTGTCTAATCTTTCTTTCGATCTTTGGGCTGAAACACTATTTCCCTTTTGGCATATTAAAATGGAGATCTGTTTAAAACTTTTTCCTCCTGGCATTCACCTCAAGCCATCTACTTCTCTATCTGGCACAAAGTAAATGCAAGTGGGGAGCAAAATCACACGTAAGCAAGAGCTGTCTCTTGTGATAAATGGGGCAAATGCAAGTAAAATCCCATCTATTTGACAAATGGGTCTAATTTAACTAGTGTGGATTTCTCCACTTGGTAAAGACGTTAGCATGTGTAGCTTTTCCAGCTTCTCTAAGTAGAAAGGAATTCCGAAGGTGACTCCTGGCCTCTGAGTTAAAATTTTCCAGAAATTTTAAATGATAACACATTTTACCAAACAAATTGACTGATACTAAAATCGTCATTGTGATAATCCGAGGATTGGATAAGAAGCAAAAGTAGAGGGATGGGGGTTAAATCAGACACCACAGGGGTCCGAATGGAATCACCTTCCTCAATATGTACCTGAATAGATAAAGCAAAATAGAAACCTATTTCAAAATGAGTAGGAAATGATTTACAACTTACAATTTTATTTCCAGTCAAATAATAAATCAAGTGCGAGCATCTATCAACTAGACATTTTCAGACAGGCACATTCTCAGAAACAATGGAAAAAATTGACAAGACAGTAGATTTGATAAAATTTTGAAAATATTACAATTAACATTTATTCTGTGAATCCAAAATCACTTCAAAAAGTGGAAAGTAATTTTACATAATAAGCCTCAGTAATCAAAATAAGGGAGAAAACTATATGATGTTTTTAAAAGACAAAGAAAGAAAAAGCATTTAATTAAATTTGAGCACTCATTAATAATAAAAATTAAATTAACTGCAAAATATATTTTACATAGGCCTTGACTATGTCAGAATTCATTGAAATACAATACTAAGACAACCCAATAAAAAATAGGTAAATCAATTCACTTAAGTGAAAAAGATTTCTGTTTTAAGTGAAATAGAAAATAAGTGCCTGAAATATTCAACAATTTTAGTTACTAGAAAAATGCAAGTTAAAACCACTGTGATATATCACTATACTTCTTGAATGATTAAAACCAATAAAGGTTTTTGGTTCTTATTTGGTAGCATGAACAGGAAACAAGTGCTACTCCTCTTCTTACAGAGGAAGCAAAAACAGTACAGCCACTTTGAAATAGTTTGATTTGTCTTATACGTTAAACACACAGTTATTCTGTACCAAACCAATTGCATTTCTAGATATTTACTCAGGAGAAATAAAAACATACATCTACAAAAGACCTATGTGAGCCCAGGGATTTAGCTCAGTGGTTC
>PVIR01039992.1:0-13591 GCA_004026965.1 Petromus typicus
CCAAAAACCAGGTTTTTAAGAAGATTAAGGTGGCAAAGATGTGTGGGATGGGACTTGAGGCTGGAGACAAGAAGAGGTCCATCTAAATATCAGGAGTAAAATCACCCAGACTAGGTAAACTGGATGAAAAGAAGAGAATAGAAATGAGAGATCTACATTGTGGGTAAATACTCTTGTTTCACTGAAGGTGGGAGAAATGGATCTGAGAAGTCTACTATAACCTTGAGACTTGTTTTGATACTAAGAAAATGTAAACATCTTTATTGCAGGATCCGGCCTTTGCAGAAATATGCTTTTTGAACTATTGTGACTTCCATTACTATAAAGAAAATGTTGAGTATTTGCCATGTGGAGAGAGCTGAACAAGTGGGGATATCCTCTTATTACAGAAAGGGTATGCTTAGGTCAAGGATGGATTAGAGAAGTCTGTGGGGAGAGTTTGCAGGTGCTTGTCAGAGAGACATCGAAAGGGGAACTGACCCTCTATTTATTTTGATGAGTAGATGGAATGCTAAATGGGAAAGTGGGTTGACTGAAACGTCCTTGGAAGCTTTCTAACAGCTTTAGTGATTTCTCAGCTGCCTTGTGACTGGAGATTGAGACTGGAGATGAGCCTATTCACCATTGTGAACCACATCTGTTAAATGGCAAGACGAGCTGGATTTGCCAAGTTTACTATTTCTGAAGCAGTGATTGGTAAATTTTACTAAAAGTCTTTCTCTTGCCATTCTCCCCTAAAATATAGATGTCACATTGGAATTGCTTATGCCTTGGGACTCTTTAATTACGCAGATTTCAGCAAAATAACGTCATAAGGGAAAGACTTTTGTAAACTTTTCAGAGAATGAAGCCCGGAGTTTAGATATTTTTGTTTTGCTTTGTTTTCACTATGTTCCAGCAAAAGATGTGTTTTTATGGTTTAAATAAATACTTTTCTCAATGCGATAGGAGATTGACGTGAAAGTTTTCCCTATTTTTTTCTAGCTCACAAGGTTGTAGCAGATTCAAATGCTGGGGTTACTGCAGACAGTTGTGTTTTATTCAGAGGCAGTTAAAAATGAACAGAGAATGAAATATTCAGGAACTTTGATTTTTTTTCAAAAAATCCTAATGTATCTGACTCTTTACTCCAGTTATTTGTAAATATATACCTCTCTCTTCTTTCTAGTTTTAGGGAATTGAGGAGGAACCGGATTCCTTTTGTAGGCTTTGGTTTCTTTGCTGCTAGAGCTTTATTTACAGCACCATTTCTCTGCTCTTCATCATATCCTAAACCATCCCATCTGGATTTTGTCCTTCCTGAGAGCCAAGTCCTTACTTCTTATTTATCTTTCCCAGATAGCTTACCACAAGATCCTGTACATATAAAGTACTTGATAAATAGTGTTGAATAAAGGTTGGTTGAGTACTCCAGGGGACTAGGGTTGAGAGATCTAGGTATCGAGTCTTTTGCAATAAGCCCAAATGCATATGTCTACCATTCATATCAGTAGGACCCTTTATATAGCTTGTAATCTAGCCACAAGCAGCCTGTATGTTACTTTGTGAACATTGCTCACTTGTACACCTATTACATATACCTGTTATACCAGAAGGTAGACACCCTGAGGCAGAAAAAAACACTTGAAGTAGTAATGGCCCCCAGAAGTTCCATTTTGATAAAAATACATAAACCAGCACACCAAGAAGCTCAGTGAGGTGTAAGGAAAGTGAGTATTGAGAAAACTACATTTCCCACCTGAGTGCGTGGCCTATTTCTCTTCCTCTATTGTGAGTACTCTCTTCTAACGTTGAAAACCTCCCAGGAAGACTTCACAGAATGATATGTGCAAACTTGATAGGCATGCAAAAAGTGCTCTGTATCATTTCTCATGGGGAAATTAAAATTAAAACAATAAGGAGATAAACACTGCCCTCTTTCAAAATGCCTGAACTTAAAAGAGTAGTGGTACTTAGTGTTGGTGAATACGTGAAGCAAGTAGAATTCCAATGCACAGTCATGAAATAAATTGGTACAATAGTTTAGAAAAAGAATTTGGCATGATCTAATAAAAGTAAACATAAATGTTCTATGATTCAATATTCCATGTGTATCCCAAATAAATGAATGCATTTATGTGTCAGTGAATATTGGCAAGAATGTTCACATGGCTCCAAACTGGATAAAACCCAAACATCCTTACCTATTGCATGGAAAAATAATTGTAGTATATCATGCCAGAGACTGCTGTATAGCCATAAAAAGAACCAATCAAAATTGCACATAGCATTGATGAATTTTTCCTACATAGTGTTAAATGAAAAGGCCAGGAGAAAGAAGAGTTTACATTGTATGATTACATTTTCATGAATGACCAAAATGGAGAAACTTATCTTCCACAACAGTGATCAGAATGGTGGGTGGACAAAAGAAGTGGCTGCTGTTACTGGGGAGGGGAAGGAGGGAGCATGGTGACTTGCTGAAGATGTTCTGATTCTTGATCAAGATATGCAATACAGATGGTGTAATTTTGGGGGGAGTGAGACTAGACACTGTTTTTGTACATTACATACATTTTTATCTCAGTAAAATGACTAAAGAAAAGAAAAAACAATCGTGGTGAATGTCAAAATCAGTAAAAAATAGACTTACTAAATAATGTTATAAATAAAAATAAGACCTAAACAAGTGTAGAAGGAATATATTTCAAGAATACTTTTATAACAAAGAGACAGTATTTAATTCGGATTATGTTGATATCATTTGGAAGTAGGAGAGAGGTGAGAAAACAAAAGCAAGGCAAATCAATCATGTTTAAAAAGAATGAAAAGTAATGTGGATTGCTTTCCATTTAAAACAAATACTTATTTTAAATATAGAAAATGTGAGAAGTAAAAAATAAAAAAATAAGAAATTTCTAGTTCTCTGATTTGGGTTTTTCTTGTTAAAACAGAAAACCCAAATAACTACTGTTTTACCTTCCATGTTAGATAGTAACAGGTACTAAAACTTACTTCCTCTGCTTTGTCTGGCCACCTGCCTCCCAGCAGCATGAAATATAAACTGGTTTGGTGGGTGGAGAAAATCTGACCCCTGCCCCTACCTATCTCCCAGTGGGTTCCATTCTGCAGAGGAAGAAGGGTGGGGGATATTCCTTGACTTAGAGAGCCTAAAGTGGAAGTTTTGGAAGGAAGTCAGAGCAATCAGGATCCCCCCAGTTCTCTGACCCCAGTGCACCTCACGGGCTCTTCAGTCCCTCTCTTCTTTGCACTCACTTAGCTGTGCAGGGAGCAGCTTTTGCAGTGCAGAGCACATGATGCTCAGCCCTACAATGATCCTGGACCAATGGCCACAGTCAGAATGAATGCAAAGGTGTCCCTTTCCTTGCTTTCCTTCCTGGTTACAAATCCAGCTGGTTTGGGCAACTGAAAAGTGGCAAACCTTCTAAAACAGCAGCTCTGGAAGAAATATTATTTAATCCTGAAAATACCAAAGGGGTGTATGAAACCACTAGCTTTGCTGTATTACAAGGATTGCCACTAGTAGAACTCATATAACAATTAGAAATGGAATACATATTAAAATAATTTATAGTAATATATGCCTTTTAAGTTTGAATTTGTTGGTATTATTTGAAGTAGAGGAGGTAGGGTTGAGAAATGGAAAAATAAAAAATAAAACACACTAGCACCTTAAATTTAAAAACTGGCCACTACCCAGATTTTGGCTAAAGTAATATCACATTTTAGGATCTGCCACATGTTATATCTAGCCTCTGTTGCAATTCTCTGTGATACAGCCTGCCATTAAAAGACTTGACTTAATTTAGGAAAAGAAGCATAATTAAAAACTAAAAATGGAAGAAATGTTGATAAAACTCCAAGATAGAAGGGAAAGATCGCAGGGAAGGCAGTGAAATCGAAGCCCAGTGGTTTCCAAATGCTCTTTATCTTTGTTCCATACTTTCCGCTCTTCCCCTTTTTCATCTCCTTTGGTGGCAACGGCCGCAACATCGGTGCTTTCTTATCATTCTGGTTCTGTGCTGGAGGAGAAAGGTAGGGTTTGGGTTCGAGTTACTTTTCCACTAAGAAGCCTTCAGTATTTTTCTCATTATTCAGATGATCAGTTTCCAAGCTTTTGTAATTATGCTTGCTAATAGTAAACTAAATTTTACATTTTATTTCATATATGCACTTCCTTCCTTTCTTTTTTCCTATCTTCCTTCATAGCGTCTCTGTACATGGCTTCCAAATATCAGTCTGTTTAGAAATTCTATAAGCAGTTTGACAAATTCAAGTGAATAAAGCCATTCAGTGTTAGCCAGGAAAACTATGTGCTATTACTTATGGCATAAATAATTGGTGACCTACCTAGGCAGAAGGACAGTGCTAACATGAACTCTGCATGTTACTGGTGGAGTATCTTTGGCTAAACAGAGGCTGCGGCAAAAGCTTGTGACTTACTACGAATTTTTTTTTTTTGGTTCTAAGAGTCGAACTTGGGCCCTTGTGCTTCTAAGCTAGGTGCAGTGCCACTTGAGCTAAATCCCTAGCTATGATCTACTCTGATATTAAGGTGTACAGTCCAGGGATGCAGTGGGAAGGAGAAGAATGTGAGGTCACCATCAGGGGAGGTCACCAAGGTGACTGCTGCTTGTAGTTAAGCAAATGGAAACACAGTCATTTGTTGTTGGAGTGGCAATGGGGGTGGGATGAGTGGTCAAAGGCTCTCTCTCCAAACTTATGAGCCTGGAGGATGAGAGAGATGAGAGAGCAACAACTAAGTATCTCCCAGTGTTACCTGTGATCGTGGAAGTTCATTAGGGCTCTCTCATTGTATCTGTTTCACTCTCGCAAGATAGTGTTTCCAGTTTGGTGAGAGAACAAAATACCTTCACTCTCTGATAGGAAGAATATAAATCCAACCAAGGGCAAAGACTCCTTCAGGATAGTGGCTAACAGCAATTTGGGACAGGATTTAAGGCCGGGTGACTGTGGAAATAAGCTGCATCTGGTCCCCAGGCCATCTTTGGTCTTGATTATTGCTCCTCTTTTGCATTCCTTTTAGGTTTTCTTCCTCATTAGCCTTACATTAGCTACTGATTTCCTGTCCAGTGGGGTAATCTAGATTGGCACCCTTGGGAATCTGAGTTACCTGGCCCTGTGTTTGGGCATAGTGTCGTACTGCCTATAGTGCACTTGGGTGGTGGTGTAGGTACAAACCACATGGGAGGAAGAGGCAGAAACCCATTTTTTTTCTTGGTGCCAGGTATTGAACTCAGGACCTTGTGCTTGCCTCGCAGGCACAGTGCCACTAAGCTACATCCCTGCTAGAGATCTTATTCTTTGTTTAGATGAACGTTGGATGAAGAGGAATCTCTGCTCCTCTCAGGCTGGAAAGGCCTGATATTCTCAATATACCAAGAAATTGAGGATAATTTTCTAGATCAGTGCCACTCAGAATGTGACCTGTGGACCCTGGTTGGTCTATACACTGTGATAAGTATAGCAATTAGAAGTACTTAGAAATTATTTTTGGCAATTTGACATTATCACAGCAAGCACATGCTACTATAACATGTAAGCATTTGATAATCTTCTTTAGAGTTTATTTCATTGTATTATATAAAAGTATTTCTTATAGCACTTGCAAATGAAGTACCTGGCCATTCACCAAAGATAGATGAGAAGCACTGTCCTGGAAAAATGGAAGGATATCAAGTAATTAGAAATGGTTTCTGCCATTGGCAGTGTGAGCTGCTGCCATGCTGCTGTGACCACATAGTCCTCCAGAGTCCATCTCTGCTACCATGGACACTCAGCCCATGGCTCTGAGCCAGGGCTAAGCCATAAAGAGACATTACTCACTGTCACAGGAGGTCATGACATCTCCCTAGGGACAGAGAACCTTATCTGAGGAGAAAACACTTTGATAGACAGTCACATTTTGTATTTATTTCTTTAAGTCAACCCCAAAACTGCTTCATCAGATATATGCATCTCAAATTATGGTAGGCTGATAAAGATATCAGATCCTAAAACCTGGAACCTGTAAATGTTATCTGATTTAGAAAAGTGGTCTTTGCAGATATTATTAAAGATTTTGAGATGAGGACGTCAGCTTGGATTATATTGGTGGGCTGTAAATAACAACACAAATGTCCATAAAGAGCGAGGCAGTTGGTAATCTGGAACACACCAAGGAGATAGAAAGATGTGGACCAGACAGATTGGAGGCACGTGAACCACAAGATCAAAGTATGCCAGCAGCTAATAGAAGCTTGAAGAAGTGGGGAATGGGTTCCCTCTTTCAGTCTTTAACATTTGGCATTCAACCGGTAATACTAATTTAATACATCTTGCCCTCTCAACTGTCAGAGAAGAAATTTCTACTTTATAAAAAAAATCATCAAGATTTTGGTAATTTGTTAAAGTAGCTCTAGGAAACAAATATAAAAATATTCCAGTCTTATTTATTTTAGATAGGCAATTTGCCACTTCTCAGGTAAAGAATTATATTTCATATTTTTCTCCATATGAAGTGAGTAGTTTTCTGTATTTCCTGAAGTTCTGACCTCCAGAAGAGTTTTCCTTCATCATTCTCCTTCAGTGGCACTCCCGAGTGAGGCTGTACTATGTCAGCAGTCACATACACTTGCATCAGATACAGTGTAGTGCCATTTTTAGAGCCAGACTTGAACTAGATTTTCTTCATAGATGTGAACTAAGGGAGAAACTGAGAAAGAAATGAAATCCTAACCACTTTCTCATGTCACTGACTTGTGCCTTGTGGAGTTCCACAGGACAGATGCACGTTTCCTATTGCACAGAAATTGTTCCTTTGGTTCACTAATCTTGTGAATTAGTCATTCAGGTAACATCGAGCTCCTGATAAGCAGCTGTAGTCATATAGTCACTTGGAAGCCTGTTGTCATTCATTTGAGCTTCTATTCATTCACTCATGACCTACTCAAACAAGAATAATTTTCTGTTGTAGAAGGCATAGCTTTCCTCCTGATCCCAATGGGCTTGCATTGGGGCTTTTCTGTCCACCTCCAGTACTTCTAATTCCATTGTGCCCAGCCCTGAGAGGCCAGACATTCAAACTGAAGCTTGGACCTGCAGTAGAACTTTGTCTTTATTTTGAACTCTAGTAGGAACTTCAGTTAGTTTCAAGAAGTTCAATTGCATAGTTGCATTGGCTGTCACTCCTATCCTATGAAAGAGAGCAATCTTTCAGTTTCTCAGAAGTGCCAGTAGGCTCCTCACTACTTTTTTCTTGACTTAATGAAGAATGTATGCTCTGGAAACCCCCAAAATGGTGGGCTCCTAAATCTTATATTCCAGTGCACTTAGTGCTAAGGCAACACTATGCAGAAGGAGCACAGCCAGGCTCAACAGGTTTTTCCGAGCTGGGACAGAGAGGTGGAAAGCCTAGGACTCTCTTCCTGGGATTATTTGAACGGATAATGAGTAAGAAATCACCTCAGAGACAAAGTTGTAGTGGTCAGCTGCAGCAGGGAAATCCAAACAAGTGTTTAAGGCGGTGTTACCTGGGTTAACTTGAATGCAATCTTTATAATCAATAAAAGGTTATACTACTGTTCATATTGTCTTTGGCTTCTGCAATAGAATATGGAGAAAAAAACCTATGAAGCAAATCTCTGAAACTTAGCACTCCTGATTCCTGGAAGGCAAGTTTCATTTCCTCTTTCACCATCTTGAATGATTAGGACAAACTATGGGTCATCTGTGAGCTCCTCATATGGAGGAGATGTCAGAGACTTGTGTCTGCAGACAGTGCGGAATCTTTGCTTTCATCTTTTTCTGTCTCATGTCCGAGTTGACCTTCCAGCTAGATTGTTTCTCCACAGTCTGCAACTTTTAAGGTGTGATACCTAGTTCAGGGATGTGTGAAGGAAGGCAAGAAAGCTAATTTACATATCTTGAGAATTTAATAAGCCATGCTACCCTTTGAGTGGCTGAATCAATTCTGTAAAAGAATGATGTTCTGCTGCTTAGCTGGCTATGGGAAACAGTTGCTGTTCATACCAGTTGTCATTATTTAGCTTATAGCTAAACCCGAGGTGAAACGATTCTCCTGACTTTGAATAATTAGCCTCTGAGCCCAGGAAAGATGGCCAAATACAAAGTAATTAAGGAGACAAGGTCTATACATTTCAGTGGCTCACTTTCCTTCTTCTCCTGCCCCTCCCTAGATGGAGGCCAGGATTCTTTCCAACTGGAACAAGAACCTGTCTCCATTCCGAGCCAAGGCAGAGTTAAATAAGCCATTGTGCCATGTGCTCATGGGTAATTAGGCATGAAAAGAAGCTGCAGTCGGCTCCCTCCATTGTTTCTCAAAAGCTGTCCTTTTGCCATGTTGCCTGAGCCTCCGGGTCTCAGTGCTGGCACTTGTTCAGAGATATGGATGTCGTTGTCATGGCAACTCCTCTGGGCCAAGCAACTTTATGGTTTACTATTATTAAGGGGGCAGAGGTCAAAAGCCAGCAAGGAACTTAGTCTCTGAAGTCCAGGATAACTGTGTAAGGGATGAGGCAGGACTGAGTTCATGGGAGAAGAGAGGAATCTCTGTAATCCAGTGCTGTCTCCAAAGAACACCTGTGAGGTAGAAATGACCAAACTGCGAAGCCAGTGCAGTGTGTCTCTGCGGCTTTCAGGTTCTGCTCATCCATGTCCTTTATGAACTGCTCACTATCCCTTTGGATCCCTGGTACTCTGGGACTCCTTCATGGTAAAGTGTCTACTTTCAGTAGTTTGCATTTAATTGTGAAATTTAGCCACCATTCACCTCTTACTTACATTTGTGTTTCCTGTCCTATGCCCAATATAGAAAACATCAACTGCGAGATGATAGAAAATACTTGGAGGAGAAAATCCCTTCTTTCCCAGTTCCCAAAGGTATATGGTAAAGAAGCTACTTTTGGTTCTATTTTAATGTTTTATTATGGAAAAATACAAAACATTTGCACAAAGTAGTGTAAAAGGTATAATGACCCCTGCGTACCACTCACCCTACTTGCCTTTCTTACAGATATTTACCTTGCTTATCCTAGATACAGAACAGAAGAGCTCTCAGGACCTCTCTTCTCCACCTCGGCCTCACCCAGGCATAAAGGTGATATGGACTTGAAAACATTGGGTTGTACTGGAGCATTGGATTGGGTGGGGCATGTTAGTAGCATAGTCCTTTCCCTGTGGTCAGCCAGTCAGAAGACCTGGGAATCGATGGAGCTCCCCCATGCCTAGCCAATGAGGGGTCAGAGGGCTCATCTCTTAGCCCTTCTGCTGTTACTCCTGCACTGTTCCCTGGTGTGTGTGGGGCTAACATCACAGACGGAATCAGCAAGTGATCTGTTGAATTGGCAAAATGTTCTTAATCTTTGAATGATGCAGTGAACGTGGCAAAATGCACCCACATCTTAATGTACTCCCCTAAGTGCTGCTATTATACTGCTTGGTGTGAACTTTTGAATACTTTCAAATTATATTAAAAACCTAGCTTAATGACATAAAAAACTCGTTTTAACACAAGGCAAAATGGTCAACATAGGACTCTCTGTGGAGCAAATGTATATTAGTTAAGCTTATTTTCAGATTACTAATGATCCTATGATGTAGAATAATAATTGCCACCAGATCAACAATACTTATAATAGTATTTACAATCACTACTGTGGCTATTATCATCTACAATTTAATTGTAAAGTGCTTTCTTGGCCATAATACCTGGAAAATTGTCACTGGAGGGCTGTTTTGGAGTTCTGGGTTCTCTTTAAAAGGTGTTTGTAGGCTCTTTCTGTCCTGAACAAATAATTGGTCAAGACAGCACAAACATAGCAAGGTTTTACATTTATTTAAGTTAGGAAAAGAAATGTGCTCAGGGGCCAGGGCTTTACCTCAGTGGTTCCAGTGTCTGCATGGTAAGCGCAAGGTCTTGAGTTTGATCCCCAGTACCATATATCACCATGCCAGGCATGATGGCTCACGCTTGTAATCCCAGCACTTGGGAGGCAGAGGCAGGAAGATTGCTGTGAGTTTGAGCTAGCCTGGGTTACATAGTGAGTTCAAGGCCAGTCTGAACTACAGAGACCTTGTCTCAAAAAAACTTAAAAATAAAAAGGAAAAAAGAAGGAAATGTGTGCATTTGATCCCATTAAAAGCAGGAAAAGAAGTGCACTCTATAGCATGAGGGTGGACTACTGTGAAAAGACACAGTGTCAGAGAGCTCAAAGGGATTGCATCTCCCTTTCCTCAGGCTGATGTCAGGTGTAGAGTGTCCCCCCGCCCCAACTGTTGTAATTCTTATGAGGAGTCCTTGTACACACAAAGCATTGGGAACTGTTCTGCTCTTATGCCCTTGACTTTTATAATCAACAGATCAAGACTATTTCTCCAACTGACTCACCACACCCTGATCTCCTGCCTCAATACCTTTTTTGTAGGTGAATAAACAAACATATCAGAGAGCTTTTCCCCATGATATTTGTTGATTATTCAGTTACTGGACAGTAGTAAAACCAGCCAGAATTAAAAGACAGCAATGATAGAGAGCAGAGAGCTTCAAGTACCTTGTAAAAGAGTCAGAAACAAATGGAAGTGGCAGATGGATGGGAAAGTGTGGATATATAGCATTGTTTGGTAAATCCTAGGGTGATCTCACTGAAGAGAAATGTATACAATGATTGCAATAATTGATACAACTCACAAGTGCTATATCTTAGATTTTCACTTTTCAAGTGATACCTCATCTTTCAACAAAGTCAGGTATTCTGAAATGAGTAGATAGATGTTCACATTTCTGCTTTTTATGTAGGGAAACTAAGACCTGGATGAAGTAACTTATTAAATGAGCTGGATAAGCACTAAGACCCCCTGTTTCCCAATCCAGAGCTCTTTAGGAACACATCAATAAGACAAATAAGCTGGTCAAATTAGTCAAAGTGGCTTATTAACCTCTTTTTTTTTTTTGTCAATTCTGTGATACATGGTTCAGATGGTCCCCATGCTTTGTAATTCTACTTTTGCAATTGCCTGAGTGTTTTTCTTTCCTACTCAGATGAGTTTTGCTTTTAAAAAGTTCTAATTTTTACATTGATAAGTAGGAATTGTACATTTTTTTTTCAGACAGGAGAGGCTTGCTTTTGAAGTTCAGGCTGGCCTTGAGCTCACTGTGTAGCCCAGGCAAACCTCGAACTCACAGCAGTCCTCCTGTCTCTGCTTCTTGAGTGCTGGGATCGTAAGCATGAGCCACCACACTCAGCATTGTGGTGTGTGGTACTGATCGCTGATGGGCAAGAGTCACTATGCCTGGTGTTGTGGTATGTGGTTACCGGGGATTGATCTAGTGACCCCACTCTGGCAAGACAGATGCCTGAGACATTGAACTAAATTCTCAGCCCAGGTACATTTGTTATATGTAAAATGATATTTTGAAGTATATATATATTTAAGGCTATATTAGTCTAATTAACATATCTGTTACCTGACAAACATAAAATATTTTTTGTGATGAGAACATGTAAAGTTTACATGTTCTTAGTAATTTTCAAGTACATAATATACTATTAACTGTAGTCACCATATTGTAAATTGCTCTCCTGAACATATTCCTCTTGTATAGCTGAAATTTTATATCCTATGATAACGTTTCATCCATGACTACTACTATAATACTGTTTGCTTCTATAAGTTTGATTTTTTTTTATTCTCTGTATAACTGATATCACACAGTATATGTTTCTCTGTTCCTGACTTATTTTACTTATCATAATGTTCTCCAGTTTCATCCACATTTTGTAAACAGCAAGACTTCCTTCCTTTTTAAAGTCAAATGATATTCACTTATATAGGTACCATATTTTAAAAATCCATTCATCTATTCGTATTTCCCCTGACTTTGCTATTGTGAATAATGCTGCATTACAGATTATCTCTTTGACTAGCTGACTTCATTTCCTTTGGATTGGTGCGACTGGATCATGGAGTAGACCTATTTTTCATTTATAGGAAGTTCCATACTATTTTCCCTGAAGGATGTATTAATTTACAGTCCCATCAGTGGTGAGCAAACGTTCCCTTCTCTCTACTTTCTCTCCAACACTGATTGTCTCTTGTCTTTTTGATAATAGCTATCCTAACGGATGTGAAATGAAATATTATTGTAGCTTTAATTTGTATCACTCTGATGATTAGTAATATTGAATACATTTTTCATATGCTTATTTTCCATTTGCTTTTTCCTAGAGAAATATTTTTCAAGTACTTTGTGCTCTTTTTGAATTGAGTTATGTGTTTTCTCATTGGTGAGTTATTTAAGTTCTTCAAATATTTTTAGTATTAACCCTTTGTCAACTGTAAGGTTTGCAAATGTTTTCTCTGATTCTGTAAGTTGCCTCTGTTGACTGTTTGCCTTTCTGTGTATATGCTTTTCAGTTTGATGCAATTTCATGGATCTATTTTTGCTTCTGTTGTCTAGGTCAGATTCAGATTCTTTTAGTTAGCCTCTTTTGGTTGCAAGGAAGAGAAACACTCAGCTCAAATAAACTTGAGTTAAAAAAGAACTTAATGTAAAAGTATTTGCATGGAAGGCCAAGAGCTCTCCATGACTCAATGGGAGTATAGAAACTGGTGATTCCGTTTGTACCTTGTAGTGTTCTCCTTTTCTTTCCTACTGAATTCTATTTTCTTTCTACCAAGAATTCCTTGTTTCTACTCAGTATTCCCTATATCTTGTCTTATATGGCTTTTCTAGCCCCTAAAATGTAGGCATCCTTCAGTGTTTCTTCCACAGCCCACTAATCCATTCTCATGGTATTTTTCTTGCTCATCTCTCAAAAAAGGAAATACAACTGGCCCAGCATGTGAAGAGTTCAGGATTATCTGTGCTTGGATCACATGTCCGTGTCAAGTATGGCACTTGTTGGGATTCATACAAGACAAAATATGATGGCCTAAGACTGCCTTTTCTGCATGGCTTACAGAAGACAGCCATGGAAAGAGAGAGAGTCAGTGCAATCTAGTTATATTGCTGACTCTTTTCCTCTCATTTTCCCCTAAGTATGGAGAAAACTTACAAGAGACAAGTGAATGAGTGACCTAGGGGTAAAATTAAGGGGATATTCATTCTCAGGTACCAGTGTCACTCTTGCACCAGCCAAGAGTGAGTGTTACCTTAAAATTTGTTCTGGAACCTCACTTTGCTCCCATCATTTCAAGGTCAAAGTGACCTAATTTTTAATCCAATGAACTCTTTCAGGCTTTTGAAGTCTCTTTGCGGCTCTGTCTCTGTGTTGGACACTCCTCAGTGGAAACTGTCTTTTGTTTTGCTAATGGGTGCTCTGTATACTTTTCTGCCTCCATCTGCTTTTAGTCTCTTACATAGGTTCCTTTCCTCAACTACTCTTTACATTTGACATTTTTCTTTTTTTAACCCCTTTATTGAGTTTATTGGTACATTTTAGGTATATATTATGATCACATTCACCATACATTTGACATTTTCAATCTGGTTATTTCTTATTGGACTGCTTGAGAGACACTTCCTCTGATCTTGTGGTTTTCATATAATACTATATGTTGATATAATCTA
>PVIR01039993.1:0-13577 GCA_004026965.1 Petromus typicus
CCCTGTCTCAAAAAAAAAAAAACAGTTTTATTCTGTATTAGGAATTTTTTTTTTTTTTCGTCATTCTGGAAATCAAACCCAGGACCTCATGCATGCTCTACCACTGTTCTGTTTCCCAGTCGAGTGCATTGCTTTTCTGGATTGAAAGTAAACAGTTGTAGTTTGTAACTTTCCCACTGGGTAGCCATTTAAAACTGTTAGATACACAGAATTAAGTTTAAGAGTTTTATTAGAAACATGAATATTTGGTGTACAAGGTTCTCTTCAGAAACAATCTGTATAGCATTCTAAAAGCAATACTAATGAAATATTACCAGAATCTGGGCTTTTTAAGTAAGTGTCTAATCACAATATTTTTTAAACTTTCCTTTTATAGAAGAGCTCTTCAATAAGAATAAAAAAAGGGATGAAAATCTAAATGCTGAAATGCGAGACTTAAAAGAGAACCTTATTCTAGAGAAACAAGAACATGAAAGGCTGAAACAAAAAGAATTGCAAATTGAGTCACTTCTCCATCAAGAAAAGGTAGTACAATATAAAAGAAAAACCTGTGTCTATGTTATATCATACATTTTTCTATGTATTAGTAAACCTTTGTGATGCTTCTAATCAAACAGTTGTGATTCAAGAATCATCCTCAGGGCCGGGGAGTTAGCTCGGTGGTTCCGGCGCCTGTCTTGCAAGCCCAAGGGCCTGGGTTCGATTCCCTGGTAACCACATACCATACTGGGCGTGGAAACTCACGCCCAGCAGCAACCAGTACCACATACCACAGTGCCGGGCATGGTGGCTCACGCCTGTAATCCCAGCACTCAGGAGGCAGAGGCAGGAGGATTGCTGTGATGTGAGTTGGAGGCTGAGCTCAGGGCCATCCTGAACCACAAAGCGAAACCCTGTCTCAAAAAACCTAAAAAGAATCATCCTCAGTAAATCATAATCATTGATATGCTGAAGATTTAGCCACAAATATTCACAGTATGTTTACCACAAAGTTATTTTATATGTGAAAAGAATTATCCCAGGTGTGATGGTGCACATCTGTGAGGCTGTCCTAAAGAGGATTGAAAATTCCAAACCTGCCTGAAAGGCTTATCTCGAATCTGTCTCCAAAAAGGATGGGGATACAGGTCAATATAAAGGCCCTACTTCACTCCTCAATAGTGTACTAAAATAAAGGAAAAGAAAACATTAAAACAGCAGGTACCGCAGGTTTCATGTTTTATAGACTAAGTGGACATTTACAGTTGTCTTACAGAAGAATGTGTAAGTGGAAGAAAAATAGTATTGAAATGCGGGCTACTCGAAGAACATTTTATGTATCAGTGAGCAAAACAGAGCCCATCAAAAAACCATGACCATCAGATGGAGACAGGTAATTTGTAGAAGAAAGTCAGTTTGGAAGCATGAAAAGATACTCCATTCTCCAAGAATCAAGGAAATGGAAATAATTTTTTTATTTACAAAATTGGCAAAAGGTAAAACATTCAATAACATGCAGCCTTGGTGTGCGTTGACCCCCCACCATGCACTGATGTGAAATGCTACATTGTTCGGCAGCCTACAGCTAAAGGAGTTGAGCAGATGAATATACAGACTGACTTAGAAAGATCTCAACTATTTTTATGGTTTTTAAAATGTCCTTTACATAAATAGTATACATCCCTTGTATCCAAAAAAAAAAAAAAAAAATGTATTATGTATATTTATAAGTAAATTTATATAGATAAAGACCAGAAGGCGTACATGTTCCAAACTAGTAGTTATTTCTAGAAGTGAGCAGTAAAGACATTATTCACTTTGTGAACATCAGAAATGTTTCAGTATGGTACATGTTTTTATAACAAATAACTTAAAATTTTATATAGCACCTATTTTAAATAGTTTTATATAATATTGAAGTTATAATACACTTTTTGAATTGTGAAAAAAGTATATTAAACTGTACATACAGGCCAGTTGTACAAGAAAGTAACATGATTTTAAGTCTTTTTTTCCTTTGGTCCTAGAGATTAAGCTAAAGATCTTCACACAGAACTATATTCCCAGCCTTCTGCATTTATTTTATTTTGAGGCAGGGTCTCTCCAAATTGCCCAGATTAATTTCAAATTGGCAACCCTTCTTATCTTCTTCAGCTTCCGATATTTTAGGTTTGTAAAATGTTTGAAAGTGTGTGTTGCTTACAAAAGCGTCTCAAATGACATTTGCCACATGTTAAGATATAAAACATAATGAAAAAATAAATTCGTATATACATTTTGTAATGTTTCTTTGAAACTCTGGAATATAGCTTTCCCAACTCATTGTGTGTACTTCTGGTTTTTAGTCTCTTAGTGAGACCTCATAATACGATTTCAAATTATTTTTGTGGTTATCTCTTTGCCTGTAGGAATTATCTTCTAGTCTTCAGCAGAAGCTGCATTCTTTTCAAGAGGAAATAACTAAGGAGAGGAATCTTTATACAGAACAATTAAAGCTGGCCCTGGAAGAGCTAGACATAGTACAGCAGAAGGAGGAACAATCTGAAAAGCTTATCAAGCAGTTGGAAGAGGAAACAAAAGCTTCAGCCGAAGCACTGAGACTCCTCGAACAGCAGCTGAAAGAGTTCGTATCAGTAGGACACTGTATCTGTGTATATGACTTCAGATGTTAGAAAGTATTCACTAGTGTATTTTCTTAGATTTTATACAACAGTCATGTGAATTTGTGATACTGGCGTTATATTACCAGTAAGGAATTAGACAGACATGAAATACATGCAAAGGTTGTGGACAGCCAATTGGAAAAGGTTGTTTTATTTTGTTTTAGTTATTTGAGACAGTCTCACTTCTTGTAGTTCAGGCTGGTCCTGAATTCAGCCTTGAATTCAGCAGTGCTCCTGCCTCTGTCTCCTGGGTGCTGGAATTACAGACGTGAGCCATCTTGCCCAGCTTTGTTTTATGTGGTTACCTAGGATCAGACCCATGATCTTGCACTTGCAAGGCAGGTGCCGAAACCAGTAAGCTAAATCCCCAGCCCTCCAAAAGAACTTTTAAACTGAAATGTTTTGTTTTGGCAGTGCCAGGGATTGAACTCAGGCCCTTGTGCTTCCAAGATAGACATACTACTAATTGAGCTAAATCTCTGGCTCATTAGAATGTCTTTAACAGTATGTACTTCATCTTTATTGCCTAAATACAACAAATTAAACTGATTGAATCTAAGTTCATTTGAATTGCGTCCTTAAGTCTTGGCTGGTTTTTATGATTTTGTTTTATTGCAGTTCTGTAGATTGAGCCCAGGGACTTACCCTAAACTATAGCACCAGCACATCCGCCCTGCTTTTTTTTAAATAAGGTTGGTAAAGTGCCTGGGTATGGGTATGACTGAAATTTGGGATTGGTCTGTCTCAACTTCCCAAAGTTCTGGGATTGTAAATGTACTGCCAGGGCTGGGGACTTAGCTCAGTGGTTCTGGCGCCTGTCTTACAAGTGCAAGGACCTGGGTTCGATCCCGGTAAGGACATACCATACTGGGCGTGGAGACTCACACCCAGCAGCAACGAGTACCACATACCACAGTGCCGGGCGTGCTGGCTTACGCTTATAATCCCAGTACTTGGGAGGCAGAGGCGGGAGAATTGCTGTGATGTGAATTTGAGGCTGAGCTCAGGGCCAGCCTGAACTACAAAGTGAGACCCTGTCTCAGGAAAAAAAATGTACTGCCATGCCCAGTTTTCTCCTAATTTTTAAAACAAGTTAAATAAATACATATAATATAAAAAGATAAATCTAGCAATAAGTAAACTTGGATGAAAGTAAAAGGACCATAAGAGCAGGAATAATAAAGCTAATAGATAAATTACTACTTTAAAAAGTAAATATGCTAAACAGTGTAGCAGTTAGCCCACAAATGAATATGTCTATTTATTGGCTTTCTTAGAGTAATAATTTGTAGTTATGTACCTTCTAATCTGAGTTTGGTATTTTGTTCTTTCATTTCTTTTTAAGGAAAGAAGCTGAACTGGAAAAGAGTCATAATGCTCATATTCAGGCTACCCAGATTTTGCAGGAGAAGTATAATAGTACAGTCCAAAACCTTGGAGATGTTACTGCTGAATTTGAAAGGTATTGTTCTTGGGAGCATCCATCATCAAATCTGCTGTTAAGCTGGGAAAGGTATTCTCCTACAGAAACGTGTGAACAAAGCAGAATGTCTGGTCTTACTTAAAATTCCGTAATGAACAGCTATAAGAGGGATTTAGTGTAACTTCGTAATCGTCCCTTATTTATATTGACATTTCCACTTCCTGCCTCCAGTTCACAAACTTCTGGCAATTCTTTTCCTGATGTCATCATTTTGCTCGAAGAATTAGAAAGCTTTTATCTTGTCACCCAAACTTACAAACCCCATATTTATATTCTGTACCAATTAGACAATGCCTTTGTCTTTTAACTTCTGGTGAACTCATTTGTCCTTTGTTCCTTGTCTCTTATGGTTTTCAGACTTGCTACTGGAATTTTTCTTTTCCATGCGAGTGCATGTTACTGTGCAGTCATCTTTACAATGCATAAATAAAAACAATCATTTCCTTCATCTTCTTTTGCCACCATCTAACATCACTCATTCCTAAAACCACTGGTAAATGGAAAATTCATTTATGTATCTACTTCTTAGCTCCTGACCCATCTGTTTTTTCCCTTTAAAAGAAAGAAAGATTTAACTACAAAAGATAATATACTTTTACATTTCACACAGAATATATTAATGTTGATTTTTTTTTGAGACAGGGTCTTAAAGGGTCTTTAAGTGGGTCTTAAAAACCACTGAGCTAAATCCCCAGCCCAGTGTTGATATTTTTATTAACTTTAGATCATTTGGAGTAGAAATTTTGTAGTATATTCAATAGATAAAGTATATATAACTCTATACATAAATATAAAATCAACATGCATGAACTCATAGAACCTGATTAGTCAAAAGATTGTCAGCAATTTGTTATCCATGTCTGAGTTCTACCTCAGAACTGTCCCTGAACAGAAGCACTATTTTGAAGCTCGTATTTATTGTTTCCTTACATTTTTTCTTATGAGTTATAGCATCGATCCATGCAAATACTACAGTATCTAATTTTGCTTCTTTCTGAGCATCACCAGAAAACATGTCCTGGGTCATGCCTTCTCAGTTTGTATTTTTGTAAGTTACAGTCTTTTTGTAAGTTACAGTTTTAGCCAAGGCTGTTGTTTGCTCATGGTCGCTACAATCAATATTTCATCCTATGAAAACACCTCAATTTATGTGTTAATTCTTCATTAGGATTTTGGGATTCTTTCTGTCACTAGTTCACTCCCTCAACAAAGCATAAATCTTTAATTTTGACAGTGTGTTGAATCTAAAATGATTTTTTGTTAGGATTAAGTGAATGATATTACAGATTATGGCCATCTTCTCTCATGGTTTGGTTGTCTTTATTTTCTTTGTGGTTCTTCTCATGGATGGAAATTGTTTTAATATGATTCAATGTATACAGTATATCTTTACCTCCTACAAGAATTAATTTGTGTCCTAAGAGCATAAAGATATTCACCTATTTTTTGTGAAAATTTCACTTTTCATTTTTTTTCCATCTAAGACTAATTTATGTCTACATAGTGATTAAATCTATTTCTGCTTTCCCCAGTGGATAAGTAATTGCTACTACCTATTCATTAACAATACCTCCGTTCCCTATGTTATGGCAGAAAGATAATTTATGTTTATATTCACTTATATTTCGCTTTTTATTGTCTCAACATATATATAAATTATAGAGAGATTCATATGTGTTTATTGCTAATTTCAGTCCTCAAAGGAATTTCTATTTTTACTCATTTGAAAAACAATGCTTCCAGATATCTTTTCCATTGTGGAATTTTATTATCAGTGTGTTAATAAATTTATTTCTCAACAGCGGACCTTTCATTTTACCTAAATTCTAAGATAGCCAGCTATTTTCTCAATATCTTCAAGTAGGTAACTCATTGTAGCCTAACTTTAACCTATCCAAAATAACTCCATTTTTAAATTGTTTTTCATCATTTTCCATCAACGTCAGTGACATCTTCATCTTCCAAGCTTTTCATTCCATAAAGTGAGATGCCCTGTTGATGGTTTTCTCTCTCACACCTGCAACATTTTCCTATTCTGCCTGCAAAAGAGATTTCACGTCTTTCTTTCTTCTATTGGCAGCTCTTTAGTTGAAGCCTTTTTTCTTGCCTCCTAGGCTGATAATTATCTTCCTATTGATCTTCTAATTTTTTTATTCCAGCCATTTACACTATCTAAACTTCAGTCTCTGGAATAATCCACCTACTTACTTTGAGAGTTTAATGGCTCTCAGTGCCCATGGTGCCCTGCTGTGATGAGCTGCCCTGTGCCTCCAGCTTCTCCTGCCTGACTTTCTCACTAGCCTCTATCTCGTCTCACCTCTTAGCAGACTTGTTTTGATGCCTCTAAGCTCCCATCATTGTTTGTCTTAGAAGAAAAACAACACAGGTGCCACAGATGGATTCACCATCCCTGCTATTCTACCTGCTTAAAGTTCTGCATATTTTTCCTTTCATAACACTTTTTACAAGTTTAATTCTATGTTTATCCAGTTTTTATGAAGAGTAACAGGCATTTCCCATCTTTCTTTCAGGACCATAAAGTCTGTGACAATATATTTAGATATTGCAGATTGTATATTTGTTTTGCTGTGCAGCAGTACTCATGTTTGATAGTTGATTTTTCTTTATTTCTTATGCTTACTTTTACATAATAATGGATTTTTTTTTTCTTTTTTTTTTTTAAGGGTTTTTGAGACAGGGTCTCGCTTTGTGGTTCAGGCTGGCCCCGAGCTCAGCCTCAAACTCACATCACAGCAATCCTCCTGCCTCTGCCTCCCGAGTGCTGGGATTACAGGCGTGAGCCACCACACCCGGCACTGTGGTATGTGGTACTGTTTGCTGCTGGGTGTGAGTCTCCACGCACAGTATTGTATGTGGTTACCGGGGAATTGAACCCGGGCCTTTGCGCTTGCAAGACAGGCGCCGGAACCACTGAACTAACTCCCTAGCCCCTGGATTTTTTTTTTCTTTGTATGTACACGATTGCTATGCAAATTCATTAGTATTTACTTCAGAACTGTGTGTGCATGAGTGTTAAACCAAAAAGTATATAAACTGTAAAGTGATCAACTATGTTTGTCATTTATACAGTAGTTAGAAAAATGCCTATTTTTTTCTTTTTAAAAAGCTATAAAGTATTAACAACTAGTGAGATAGATGAACTTAAGCTGGAGAACACATCACTACAACAAAAAGTAACGAAAGCTGAAAAAAACACAGAGGATGTTAAACATCAAATACTGAAAACAAAGAGCACAAATCAAGAATATGAGAGGTATGTGTAACTGATAAGTCTGCCCACTTCTGTAGCCTGAGCACCATTAAGACAGTTTAATATCACTGAAAGCCAACCAGCAAGTAATAAAGGGAGCACAATTTAAAAATAATTAAAATAACTGTAAAATATTTAGTTGATTCTGTGCTCAAACCTAAGGATGCTTCAAGACCTGCAGAACAAGGCAGCACTGAAGGAAGCAGAAATTAAAGAAGTCACCGTTTCTTCTCTTAAAAAAATAACTGACTTACAGAACCAACTCAAACAACAAGGTGAAGACTGTAGGAGACAAAAGGAAGAGGAAGAAACAAGGTAATATAGATGTGGAACATTAGTTCTCTAATAAACAGAGAAAAAAAAAATTTTTTTTGTAGTTGAGGTTGGTCCTGAGCTCAGCCTTGAACTCACGGCACTCCTCCTCTGCCTCTATTACAGCCATGAGTCACCACAGCCGGTATTTTAGTATGTAGTTCTGATTGCTGGTGAGCATTAGTCACCATGCCCAGCATTGTTGTATGTGGTTAGCAGGGATCGTACCTGGGCTCTTGCACTTGTAAGGCATGCACTGGAACTACTGAGCTAAATCCCCAGCCCAAGAAAAATAGTTTTATAATTGTTTTTCAATTTAATTTTCCCATACAGAAAAGCTGAGAAAGAAAATACAGCAGCAGAATTAACTGAGGAAGTTAATAAATGGCGTCTCCTTTATGAAGAACTATATAATAAAACAAAACCTTTTCAGGTTTGTGGCTTAAAATGTTTATGTTAGGAATTTACTTGGTTCCCTGTTAGAGTCATTACAGTGTCTTGGGTTTTTGGGTTTGTTTTTTTTCTCAGGATTACTTCATTTTGTATTTACAATTTCAATTTAACTTCCTATGAAAGGCTTATACATTTTAATATACAGGAATTTTTCTATTAAGATATTCTTTTGAGATATATTTTATAAACATAATAGGCATAATTTTTTTTTTTTTTTTTTTTTTTGAGACAGGGTCTCGCTTTGTAGTTCAGGCTGGCCTTGAGCTCAGCCTCAAACTCACATCTCAGACTCACATCACTGCAATCCTCCTGCCTCTGCCTCCT
This sequence comes from Petromus typicus, assembly GCA_004026965.1. NCBI lineage: Eukaryota > Metazoa > Chordata > Mammalia > Rodentia > Petromuridae > Petromus > Petromus typicus. Next base: position 8,486 of record PVIR01039993.1, read on the forward strand.
GAGTGCTGGGATTACAGGCATGAGCCACCACACCCGGCACTGTGGTATGTGGTACTGCTTGCTGCTGGGGTGAGTCTCCACACCCAGTATTGTTATGTGGTAAACTGGGGATTAAACCCAGGTCCTTGTGCTTGCCAGGCAGGTGCCGCTTGCAAGACAGGTGCAGGAACCACTGAGCTAACTCCTTGGCCCAGTAGGCATAAATTTTTAATATAGCCTGGTAGATTAAAAAAGCTTTCTAATAAAGAACTTAAGAGTTGACATTTCAGAAGGCTCTCCTAATAGGAACTTCTGATAACTGATTTCTTGCAAGATGATATGCATCTTGTTACGATCCATTTTAGGATTTATCAAATTAATACAATGATCTTTTTAAAAGGAAAAAAAGGTAAATGCAATTTGGGCACTTACATTGAATGGACACATATTCAAAGTGTGATTGATATAGGAGAAAAAGAGATGTAACTCCCAGTCCTAGTAGATATTCCACACACTGAGTTCATGTTCCCCAAAATGAAAGAATGAATTCTGAGGAAGATCTGAGTTTATGAGTAGGAAATTTTATTGAGGGAGAGTCCACCCCTGAGAGAAACAGGAAAGTGGGTTGCCATAGACTCCACTTATAGGGGAGGCTTTACAGAGCAAAATCAAGGAGTAGGTGTAAAGGAGGACAAAACAATTATCAACCAAAAGGATTACAGATATCGTCACTTAGGTGATATTGATCCAGTGAGGAACAAAGTTATGTAGCAAGCATACATGGATGACATCATTAACCTTGATCAATATTCCATTCTTATGGTCATGTCTTTGCCTTAGTCTGTTTACTCTTAATCTTAACCTTAGTCTTAGCCTTAACAGTGGAAGAAGACAGCCGAGCCATAATGAGATAACTATTTCTGGATCTCAAAAATGTTCTATACTCAAGCTTTCGTTTATCCCTCAGACATGTGTAGACATTTTATCTTTATTTTTGAGGCCTAGCATTTGCTGGATGGCCCCTAGCCAGAGTTTTGATGTGTTTGCCGAGATTCTCAAAGGCCTGACTGCCTACAGTATTTCTGCCTAACTTGGATGTCTGTTTGGTGATGATCTGGCTGATACAGATAACCCTGGTTCACTAGCTTTCTTTATTTCTTTCTTTTTCTGTTTTAATGATCTTTAAAATGAAAAATGGGAAGTTTCAAAGATTTACATAGTCTGTAGAGAGCTGTGAGAATAAGTAAGCATATTCTGTTTTGTTTTGTTTTGTTTAAAATTTTTCTTGAAGTTTTTTTCCTGTGGTTTATAAGAAGTGAAATGTAAACATCTGTAAAGTTTTAACCTCATAAAAACAAACATCTCTTCCAGCAACAACTAGATGCCTTCGAAGCAGAGAAACTGGCCTTGTTGAATGAACACGGTGCAACTCAGGAACAGCTAAATAAAATAAGAGATTCATATGCTCAGTTATTGGGTCATCAAAATCTCAAGCAAAAAATCAAGCATGTTGTGAAATTGAAAGATGAAAATAGCCAACTCAAATCGGTTTGTAAAAGGCTATTTGGGGTTTTTTTTAGGTACTTGGGTAAAGGCCGTATTATTCTGTGTATTTATAATACTTAAGTAGAAGTCTTTGGTATCCAAAAATAAAGTTTAAAAGGTAAAATTCATCTGAGATTAAAGATTTATTTTAGTACTGACTAGTATTCAGTTTTCTCCAGTTTTCCGACTATCATGTATAGAAAATTACTGTGATGGCAGGTATAGTGATGCAAGCCTGTAATTCCAACGCTCAGAAGCTGAGGTGAGTTCGAGACCAGCATGGACTCCTTAGTGAGACCTTGTTTCAAAAAAATCTAAGGAATTTTTAAATTAATGTTGTGATTGGAAGAATTTATAAAGCTTTACACATCAACTTCTCTTTCCTTTTTTTTTTTTTTTTTTTTAGGTTCTTTGAGACAGGGTTTCACTTTATAGTTCAGGCTGGCCCTGAGCTCAGCCTCCAACTCACATCACAGCAATCCTCCTGCCTCTGCCTCCCGAGTGCTGGGATTACAGGTGTGAGCCATCACACCCGGCCCTGTGGTATGTGGTACTGGTTGCTGCTGGGCATGAGTCTCCACACCCAGTATGGTATGTGGTGACCGGGGATTGAACCCTGGTCCTTGTGCTTGCAAGATGGGCACTGGAACCATTGAGCTAAATCCCCAGCCCTCACCTTCTCTTTTCTAAATAGCAAACTTACGGTATTTTTGCAGTAAATCCTTGATAACATAAAGACAGTGTTCAAAATAGTGTTTGAATCTTTAACAAGTTTATTGAGATGTTATTCATATTCCATACAATTCACCCATTTAAAATGCACAATTTTAATTTTTTTTTTTAAGTATATTCAGAGATGATTGTAACTATCACAAGTGAACTTTGTTTTGTTTTTTGAGACAGGGTCTTACTATGTAGCTCAGGCTGGCCTTGTATTTGCTATGACCCTTCTACCTCAGCTTCCCAAATGCTAGGATTATAGACGTGTACCACCATGCTCCCCCATGGTGAACTTTAGAACATTTTCATCACCTCAGAATGAAATCTTGTGTTCTTTATCTTTCTCCTGTCACCTCATTCCACCCTACTCCTCTAAGCAACTACAAACCTGCTTTCTATCTTAATAGATGTCCCTATTTATAAACATTTCATGTTTGTGGAGTCAAATAATACATAGATTTTAACTACTTTTCCATTAGAGTAATGTCTTCAAAGTTCATCCATTTTGTAACATACAAGTCTTTTTTTATGACCTAATGGTGATTCATTAACCATTAACATTTTATTCATCCACTCAGCAGTTAAAGAACATTTGCATTTGATTTTGCCTGATGGCTATTGCAAAGAATGTTACGAGAAAGCACAAGGTTCTAGTGTTTGCATTTCCTCGTTACTTATTCTTTGGTGTCTAAGAATTAAGTGTCAAATCCAATGTTATGAGTACTTACTGCTGTATTTTCTTCTGTGAGATTTACAGTTTTAGGTCTTACATTACATCATGAATCCACTTTGAGTTATTTTTGTAGTTAGTGTGAAGTAAGGGACTAATTTCATTCTTTAGTATGTGTGAGTTGCCTGAAAACCATTTTATAAAGAAACTATATTTTTCTTTAGAGAGTGACATCAGCACATCAGCACCATGTTTGAAAGTCAGTTTTACTCTATATATATACAACAAAATTTCTAGGCATTCCATTGTTTTCTTTTTTGTCTGTTTTTCCTCTGTACAGTTGCCATGGTGCCACAGGGCAGAATTCTGCTGTAGAATAGCAGTTCTACTGTTGTTCTTTAGAATGTTTTAAAATCAGGTAGTGGGTGTTCTAGTTCATTTTTCTTTCTAAGATTATTTTGTCTACATTGGATCCCTTGCAATTCTGTATTATAGAACCAGCTTTTCAGTTTCTACAGAGAAACTTGTTTAGAACTGTTGGGAATTGCATTAAATCTGCACCTCCCTAAGCAGCAACATTAGAGGCACAGTACTGTTGGAAAGTAAAGTTTGTGTTCATTAGTGGTTCTGTCACTGTGGCAAAATACCTGAGGATCTCAGCTTAAAGGAAGAAAGATTTATTTTGCTCAGTTTCAGCCCATGGCTAGTTTGATTCTTTTTCCTGGGTTTGTGGTAAGGCAGAATATCACAGCAGGAAGAACAGTGGAGCGAAAGTGTCCACCTCTTAAAAACCTGCTCTTCTGTAAACTCCTCAGTAAATTAACCCATTGGTGTGCTTACTGCCTTCTCAATACAGTGACCTCTCAGGGAGTCTCTTACTCCAGTGAAGTTATGATCAAGATTAACTGGCACTGGCACGTCTGTCTTATCTTTTCACTTACTGTACATGGGTGCTAATTTTCACTGGACTCTATCAGAAAAATAGCTGTAGAGAGTGGGTAAAATTTAAAAGACTTTAATCTCCTTTAGTCGTAAACTATGTACGCAATAGTAGTTTTGCCACTAGATATGACACATAAAGCAAGTTTAGAATTTACCTGCAGTGCCTGTAGCACATCTTACCAAGGTGATCTTTAATAACTGTTTATTATTCATTTTTTTTCTCTCCTAGGAATTGTCAAAACTCCGATTCCAACTTGCTAAAAAGAAACAAAATGAGACAAAACTTCAGGAGGAATTAAATAAGGTTCTGGGTGTCAGACGCTTTGATCCTTCGAAAGCTTTTCAGCATGAATGTAAAGAAAATGTGGAAAATGTTGTCAAAACCCCACTGAGAGAAAGTAAAAACGGAATACATGTGTAGACTGTCATCTTCCTTTGGATTTACTTTCATGACAGTAGCAACTTACTTTTTATGAACTGTGAAAAATTACTGATACCTTCTGATATGAAAGAACTTACCAAAATGGATGCATATAATGCCTTCCACAGATCCAGATCCTCCTGTCCCACAAGCCCTATTCTGATTCCGTCCTTTTTATTTTGTGTGACCTTTAGCTCTTACCTGCACTTTGTACCATAAATTATTCTGTGTATAAAACCTTTATATTTTAACCTAAATGACTCCTAGGTCATTAATTTTTTTTTTTTTTTTTTTTTTTTTTTTTTTTTTTTTTTTTTTTTGAGACAGGGTCTCACTTTTATAGTTCAGGCTGGCCCTGAGTTTAGCCTGCCTCTGCCTCGTGAGTGCTGGGGTTACAGGTGTGAGCTACCATGCCCGGCACTGTGGTATGTGGCTCTGATTGCTGGTAGATATGAGTCTCCATGCCCGGCATTGTTGGATGTGGCTGGGGATCTTACCTGGGTCCTTGTACTTGTAAGGCAGGTACCGGAACCACTGAGCTAAATCCCTGGCCCCCATTAATTATTTTCTAATTGGAAGTTTTAGAGAAAGAAATTTTACTCTGTAGGGACTGAATCTTTATATTGCACAGTAAACCCAAATTGATGAAAATAGTAAATAAGGGAGTAATAGCTTAAAAATGTTGCAAAATGTAAGCATTGCCTCACGTGCCTTCAAGAAAATAAAAGACCTGGAAGTAGTGAAGGAGCAGCAGGCCTTGCAGCTCTGCCTCCATCATGCTTTCTCAGGCATCATGGTGCCTGTGGAGGAGGCAG
>PVIR01039994.1:0-13680 GCA_004026965.1 Petromus typicus
ATTGCTGTGATGTGAGTTGGAGGCTGAGCTCAGGGCCAGCCTGAACCACAAAGCGAGACCCTGTCTCAAAAAACCTAAAAAAAAAAAAAAAAAAAAAAAAAAATCTTTGCCAGCTGTTCCTAAAACAAAGGACTAATATCTTTAATACATAAAGAACTCAAAAAATCAGGACCCAGAATTTAAAGACCCAATCCAAAAATAGCTTCTAAAAATGGAACACTTCTCAGATGAAGAAGTAAAAACATCAAACAAATATATGAAAATATGTTCAACATCACTGGTTAGATGCAAATTAAAACAATGCTGAGATCCCACTGACTGCAGAAAGAATGGCTCCCATCAAGAAACTAACCAATAACAAATGCTGGCAGGGCTGTGAGAAAGATAGAAGCCTTCTCATTGTTGGTGAGAGCATAGTCTGCTGCAATCACTGTGAGAATCAGTGTGGCGATTGCTCAAACAACTAAAACTAACAGTTGCACTTGACCCAGCTTTTCCCCTTCTTCATATCTTCTGGAAAACAGAAAAAGCATCATACCACAGCAATATATGCACACCCATATTTACAGTGCTACACTTTGTAGTAGGTAAGCCTTGGAAACAATGCAAATGCCCATCAACTCATGACTGGATAAAGGGAATGGGGGTGGCGGTATGCAATGGAATACTACTCTGCCAAAAAAGAAGGATAAGCTTGAGACATTTCCAGCAACGTGAACACACTGTGAGACTGTATTCGTAAGTGAAATAAATAGAGCATGCATTGTTTCTCTGGTGTGAGAAACCAAAAGTGTATATGAAGACCAAAATGTGATATATACTGGGAAATGGGAAGAAATTGGTCAAAGAGGAAGAGAAATAAGGGAGGAGAAGAGGGGAAAAGAAGGAAAGGATTAAAAAAAAAGAGAGAACAGAAGGAAAAATGGAAACAGCTTCTGCAAATAAGGAGGGAAGAGGGGTTGCAGGAAGGGGAGGGAAATCAGAAAAAGAAGAAGCAAAATATATCATGTACAGGTACAAATTCCCTAAATGAATATGATCATTGCGTATATCTGAAATGTACCAATAAAGTAAAGCCACCAAAAAAGAAAATCCTCAGGGCATTCACCTTTAGTATCAGCTTCATGATACTCTGAGCAAAGAACACAGCCAAGCAGGTTCCCACTCCCAACCCGCAGAACCATGAGCTCAGAAGTAGGCACTGTTAACACTGTTACACAGGAACACAGCTTACTGCAATTCTTCTACTGACTTCGCTCCAGTCTTTACTCTGAAGCCATCACTGGTGTGCTCTACTGAATTAACCATACAGACCCCAGATAACTACTCCCAGGATTGACAATTCACACACTTACTTTGAACCAGAAAAGCAAAATAAAGCACTGGTTCGTACTTATGCCTTATACGTCCAATCATTTAGAAACCTTGGATCTTTGCCTCCTATATGGTCCCAAGAGAGCAATTCTTCAACAGGCAGGAAGTTTTTTCCAACTTATTTCTTAAACTTTTCGAGGGGTAAAGTAGGGACCGACCGTTCCTTCTTCAGGCAATGGAGAAAATACCACATGTAGTGTCGGGTACACCTTTGGAGTGTGGCAGGGATGACTTAAAAGGCATCTGTTCTTGGAGCTTTTGTAGAAATTTGTTTCCACAGTAGCTTATCTCCCTCCTTTCATATTCACTACAAAACCACTATATCAATTTTATTCTTTTTTAATATCATTTTTTATAAAGCTCACTTTTTATTATGTGGGATCCCTGTTCAAAAACTGTCCATTTCTATGCCTTTCTAAGTATAGTCAATGCTTCACTGAGGCAGTAAATATTAAAATGTGTATGATATGCTAACTTCTGTGTTGGGTGACAGAACTATAATGGTAAATAAGACAGTCAAGGCCCTATTTTGCAGTGAATTTTGGTCTCTCAAAAATATACTTCCCCTCTGGCTCAGTCGAAGAAAACCATGATTAACCTTTAGACACTAACTTTACTTCTCTAGGAAGCCAATTTTGACTCTCACAGGCAAAATAAAGTGTTCTTTTTTAAGCCCCCATTAAATGCCAACCTCAATAATATAACGTATCAAACTATGTTGAAATTACCTGAGATTACATGCCTGCACCTTCCATAAGTATAACACAGGAAGAAAATTTAAGAAACATGTGTACCCCAAATTCCAAGAGCCAATAAATAGTTATGAATTTGTAAGTCTTTGAGCTACAGTGAGATCAAAGTTTCTTAAGTCTGATCACAACATATAGATCATTCCCAACTCAATATGGATGGACTTCTCCCTTTTTAACTTTTTTGTTAATGCAAAAGCATACACATACACCCTTCCTGTGTTTTGATTATACCATAATGTTCAGCATATTGCAGTAATAGTCAACACTGTTATATCTGGGCTTTGTGTTAGCTGAGTTTCCCAAGCCGAAAAATAATGTAAGTGTACTGGGTATGACTGAGGATATTATCCATGTAGTAACCTGTATTAAATGCATTTATGAATTGTTAACTTATGATGGATTTATCTGCAGGTAACCTCAACATAAGTCAAGAACTATCTGTCCAGGACACACATGTAGTGAAGCGAAACTCTTCTCCGTTTAAAACAGGAAGTGGTCTGAAAGTGTGAAACAACTCCATGAAATCACCTGTGGTACCCAAGAGGCTTTAGTATATGTGATAACAATTTCTCCTCTCCCCACACTCGGTCTTGATTATGAGCCCAGGGGCTTGGTTGGCCTTATGCGGACACCCATGGATGCTAAGCAGGAAACGGGCAAGATAAGAAGTCTCGCCAACAAACAGCTCTGGGAAGATTTTTCCCCCAGAAATCCTAAGCCTATTTGCACCCACGGCTTACAATATGAACTATATCCCTCCATGCATAGAATAGGGAAGGACAATAAGATGGAACAGCGATATTTTGAGTAAATAATGGTATATACTGATTTTCTTATGCAAGAACATTAGCAAAGCCAAAGAAGTCAACGCATTGGTCTCAAGGTCATGGAAGTGACACCTGACAGCTGTATCAAATAACCTTTGACAGCCCACGTGCTTCCCACCCCATCCCAGTCCAACCTCCACACAAACAGAGGAAATCATAAACCGATCACCTGACAATTGTTGCTTAATTTTTAGTTTTCAACCTGCTCAGTAGAGTGGAGGCTCTGGAGAATAAATTTTAAATATAGCTCCATTTTTCTTAATTTATTAAAGTAAATATATTCAATTTCATTAACTGTGGATCAGAAATCATTAAAACGTTTTATCAGGTATTTCCCAACTTAAATTGCTATCAATCTATTCTTTTTAACCTCTCTAAATATATTTGATCCACTTATTCCAAAACTATTGAAAACTACGTTATCTCATTGTACACACAAAAGGAATAAAGAACATCAATTTCCTAAGAGTGGAGAAGAGAGATGTGATCACTTGTACTTCCCACCAGCCCAAACCATCTTTCTGAGTTCCGGCTTGTAAAGCCTACCCAAAAGAAAAATGACCTACAATCTTAAATAGCAAGAAGTCTGAGGTATTCTGGCAACTTGCCTAAACACCTTCACCTAAAGGAGAAGGTCATTTCTCACAAACCTACATCTTTCAGATTTGTGAATAAAGGCACAAAGAAGTTAACTGATTGGTCCGGTATGACAAGGGAACTGCCAGCACGAGGAGAAAGAGACAGAGATGCTGAATGAGATCTCAGTGATTACAGTACTGGGTACATGTACCAACTTCCCACAATAGTCATTACGTACCTCAAACACATATCAATAAAAATAAAACTAGGAAACACATCAAGTGATACTTTGATATGATATAGTGGTTATTGCAAGCAGACACTGCACTGGTTTATATGCACAATCTGGTTTTAATCTCACAAAGATCTTCCTACAAATGGGAAATCTGACACAGAGAGATAAAGAAATGTGCGTAAAGTCACAGCGAGAAAGTCTAATTGTGTTCCCCTGATTAGCCGCATATAAGAGTTCAATGAAACATCGTGAAAAGTATTTAGCCAAAGAAACTCTGGAAATAACTGTATTTTAGAAATATTTAACATAACCATTTCTGAAGGAAAAACAAATAAAGAGCACCCATCAAAACTACATTTTCATGAGTTAATGGTGCACAGATGCAGTCCAAAAAAACAACTGGAAAAAATGTGGAATCATTTATTCACTTCATTGTTCAAGTGAGGAAAATTATTTCACCAAGCAGAATGGCAGGGCTGTGCCTAGAATTTCAAGTCTCCTCCTTCCCAACCATCACTCTTTGGAAAGACATTGGCACATGAATTCCTGTTCTCACTAGCTGTGTGATCTTATGCCTCAGTTTCCACATCCCTAAGACCTAAGAAATGGCATCAGTGCTCCATAGGTTTGCTCTCAGGATTAAAGTAATTATTGCACATCATACACTCGGAACCATTCCTAGTACCCAGTAAGCACCTAGTAAGTGATGCTCTTTATTGTTACTACAAGAGCAACAGACATTTGGAAATAAGGAGGTCAAAAGATCAACAACCACTCAGCAGCCTAGTGAAGTGATCATAAAAAGCTTGTTAATAGCATTTGAAATATTCCAGATTTGCCATCTATAAACTCTACTCCTTAATGCACATTATATAGACAACAATTACATAAACTCTGTCAGAGCTGGAGGTCCATGAAATGCTCTAGGAAGTAACTTTACTAGCAAAATTTTAGAGAGAAGTCCTAGCTTCACGACTATTTCCTCATTTGAACTTTCCTACATAGGGACCTTTTTTGGAGTTTCTGCATATTCATTAAGTGAAGTCAAAGGAAGATTTCATTCATTCAGTCATTCCTTCATTCAATCATTTATGAGCATGGGGGATCGAACTTGGGACCTTGTGTTTGTGAGGCAGATGCCAGAACCACTGAGCTAAATCCCTAGGCCTATATATTAATTTTAAAAATTATTATGAAGTAGACAACATAGAACTCTTAATTCTCCAAACTTTGTTTTTTCTTGTACAGCATCAGATTTCCTGCCATTATTAACTGGAGTGTGATTATAGGAAAACATACATAATTTGCAAACAGTGTTTAAACTTAAAAGGATTTCCATGGGTGGAAGAAACAGAGAATAAGCCCCCCCCCCATGCCTGTCCTTGGCATAGCCCACTGCTAGATTAAGAGATCTTAACTCATAAAGGCAGAGCGCTGTATAGCTTTAAAATGACTTCATTCCCGTATTTACATATTTTTAATAGGGCTATGATGAATCTCCTTCCGCTTGACTCCTATTTTGAGCTGTGATATTTTAATCTCCATTCTTGCTGCAACTTAGCAGATGAATGTGCAGTGTGACAGAGCTCAGAGGAAATAGTATAAATAAAGCAAAGTGGAGCTATGACATCTCACATTTTATAGCTTTTTTATTGTAGCCGAAGCATAAACAGAGCACAGCTGTGTTATACTTACCGCTGTGAGCACTCCCTCAATCCTTGCCCCCTATTGCTTTTAAAAAGACAGCGCTCTTATTCCGAAAGCTTTGGCTGTCGGTAGCTGCCCCCACTGGGCCACCCTCTGCCCCAAAGCTCTACGATCCCCTCACGTCTCCTCTCACTACAGATACAGATTTGCCATGTCCCTCAACCATTCATCTGATTCGGGACCAATATGGCAACTGCAGCCTATACTGGCAAGCACACAGCTCTTACCTGTTGGAATACGAATCAAACCAGTCACTTCTACACACACCACACCCAAATAATTCACTAATACTCTAAAAAAAAAATGAGACCAGAAATGAGCAGGAAGTATTCAAAGTATTGTACTTTCTCAATGCAAGTCCCTTTTCAAAGGAAATTGTATTTTTCACTCTCAAACCTTTTTTTGAGTGAAAGCTGGAAAGGCCAGAAGCACCAAATACTGTGGAAATGGGCAAAATGATTCTACAACATCAGGTTCAGCACTGTTCAGTGAGTCTGCGAGAAAGTTCAGTGCAGAGCAATCACATTCTGACAAATACAGGATCATATACTCGTCGCTGATGGGTCAAGGGCACGGGAATGGCAAACAAGAATCAAGGTGTATCACAGAAAAGCACAAATTCTCAATGATGTATGTGATCATATCCAAACTGTATCAATAAACTTAAGAGAAAAATAAAATTTAAAAGAGAAAACATAGGGGGCCGGGGATATAGCTCAATGGTTCCGGCGCCTGTCTTGCAAGTGCAAGGACCCGGGTTCAATCCCCAGTAACCACATAACAATACTGGGTGTGGAGACTCACCCCAGCGGCAACCAATACCACATACCAGTGCCGGGCGTGGTGGCTCACGCCTGTATTCCCAGCACTCGGGAGGCAGAGGCAGGAGGATTGCTGTGATGTGAGTTGGAGGCTGAGCTCAGGGCCAGCCTGAACCACAAAGCGAGACCCAGTCTCAAAAAACCTTAAAAAAAATAAATAAATAAAAATAAAAAATAAATAAAAGAGAAAACATAAATTCAGTGAGCCAATCACAGTCCTCTCCTGAGATAGTTTATGTAAATATGGAGAACACGGTGGGCTATAACAACTCCGGGGCTATTAATAACAATGATAACATTTTCTCCTGGACGGAGAAATCTCTATGAAAGCACCTAGGGATAAATTCAACATTTGAAGTGATGAGACAAGAGAAGGAGATGAAGCTGTGATAAGATTCATGGTTCAGACTGTTTCTCAGGCCCACCTTCTACATCCCTGTCCTCTCCTCTCTCTCTCTCTCTGGTTATTTGCTTTGTTGGTTCCAAACAAAACCATTTCTTTCTTTCTTAGGCTGCCTCAAGTTGAGGGTTATCATTTGCAAAGTTGTTTTAAGAAGTTTTTTAAAGTCTTGGTGATTACACTTTCCAGAAGAAGATTCTTTATTTTTTTCAGTTGGGTGAAGATTTATTCCTCCCTTTCAAATACCACCATACTATTTATGGGAAAGAAGGAAAAACTCTCTGGGTTTGTAGAGAAGTGTGTAATGAAAATTCGAAAGACACATGCACCCAAGTGAAAATAATATAAGGGCCAGGGTAACCTACTCACTAGTGGACTGAAATGAAAGACAGGAAGATTGATTTGCATTATCATTAACATGGGAAGAGAAAAGCCACAAGAACACAACAACTGCAAGAACCACCTCCACTGACACACGCAACTGTTTTGAAACAACAGACCCAACTGGGCTAAGTAGAGGCATAGTTGGTATCCAAGCTTCTCAGCTATCTATCCGCCCAAAGTTGCTCTTCTGCCAAGCTCATTGTTTACCAAGCTGCCAGCCCAGTCCAGGGATCTGATTAGCAATTTGCACTTTTGTGAGAGGATTAACAGAATTCCTTTGTTTTGATGTCGGATTATCAAACTGCATCTTTAAAGAGGTGTGACCTCATCCAGATTCATAAGCCTGCTCCCTTGAGAATGACTTGAATTTTACTCCACTTGCGCAACATATAATTTCATAAAGGAGTTACTGTCAAAACATGGTACTCAATTCTTGATGTGTGTGAAGAAGCACATTTGTAATGTAAATAACCTCAGAAGTTTTGTGATATTTTAAAATAACCCATCTGGTGGGAAAACAAGGATTTTTCAACCCATTTGGTCCTGGCACTAGTAAATTAGGGTGCATCCGGTTCACGGAACCCAGAGACACACTCCAGCCGCAGGCTGAGATGCACGCTGTTTTTATTTTCAAGGGCAAATGTTTTTGACTGCCTCAGTCCTTGTGACCTGTTTCTATAAAGGAAGGCAGAGTGCATAAGAAAGAAAATTGAGCAAAACCCCCCAAAACTGGTAGCTAAGATCGAGGTGATAATGTATCAAATTGTTTACAGCATGAACTATATAGGTCCAGCTTTATAGAAATGTAAAGATGAATAAGGGAGATGTCATTAGAGCTGTATATTTCTGTTTGTTCAGCAACAGGCAGCTAATCAGAAGAACAAGTCTCTACACCTCTACCCAAATTTAAAACAAGTATCACTTCAAAAAGGGTCATCTACAGGACAGGATACAACAAATGAAGGAATGTGGTCCAAAGACCTTGTCCCTCTGTGGTAGGCATCTGAGGGCCGGTTCAAACAGAACACAGAAGAGCACAGTGGCCTGTGGAAGGCAGGTACCACCGGTGTGAGAATTGGCTCTCCGTAAAGACTGTCCTCAGGGCTCATTCAGCTGCAAATGGTATCAGGGTATCTGGCCCCCGACGAATTCCTCAAAAGCCAGACCCCGCTGCCAATCAAGTGGTAGCTTTGCTCACTAACAGACTACAAACACAAACAGCCAATCAGCATGCTGTGTACCGGAAAGGGAATGTTAAGTAAGCATGTGTATTCACTCTTCATAGAAACCAAGCTTTTCACCTCAAGGTTGACAGACTCTGTAACGTTGAAGTAGTGAACTTTCAATTAATCAATGACAGTGAACCAGGCCAGCACATGCACCTGTCTGATGTATCAATATTTCCTAATGAGCAGAGAGACCAGGGTGGGGTCCACTCCCCAACAGAGGAGTCACAGGCAACAAGAGTCGTGCACAATTAGGATGCGGAGAGTGGGGAAAGGGAAGGTAGGCAAGGGCGGGGTGAAGGCTGACTGCACAGAGGGGTCCCAGCAGGACGCTCTTCAGGCAGGAAGCTGGTGGAGCGGAGCGCGGTGGACAGAGGGGAACGCAAGATGGCTGCTCCAATTCCCATTTCAGAGGCTTGCTCTGGCTGCCATATGTAAGAGACCACAAGAGAACAACAGGAGTCCAGAGCCCGCAGCCCAATCAGGGACGGGCGGTAGGGTGGCCAGTTGTAAACACTGTGAGATGAGGGACGACTAGATTTTGGAGACATTTTGAGAAGTTTTCTTGAGGGATTAGATGCTAAGTAGAAATGAAAGAGACAAGTGAAAAATGCTGGCCAGGCTTCAGTTCTGAGCAACGGGAGGAAGAGATCAGGCTTGAATTGAGCCGGGAAAGACGTCAGGGGAGCTGGCTCAAGGGACACAGCAGGAAACAGCTTTCCACGTGCCGAGTGGGGAGCAGCAAGTAGGCTGGAGGTGGCTGAGGCGCTACTGAGAGTGAGCCCTGAAATGTAGAAGAAATGTACTCCCATCTTTCCTAGCTCTGCCCACTGAAACCAACTGTTTTCAAATAATCCTACTTTAACGGTATGGCAGGAATGGCAGCGGGTTCGACGACAGGTCTCTTTTTGTTCTTAATGAAGAATTCTTTATGTGGCTATGTGCTTTTTAAAAATTTTTTACCGTTGTGTTCGCAACACATAATTATTACTTTCATCTTGAAAACTGCTACATATCCATATCACATCTTAAGCATTTTTACTATACTTCTTCCCCTCCCTGGCTATTTGTTTTTAAGAAACAGTTCTTTAAAGCTGATTAGATCGATAGATAGACAGATAGACAGACAGACAGATAAATACAGACAGATAGACAGACAGACAAGATAGATAAGACAAGATATATCTAGATAGATAGATAGATAGATAGATATAAATTATAGATAGATAACATAGATAAAATAGGATGGATGGATGGATGGATGGGCAGAAAGAAAGAAAGAAAGAAAGAAAGAGAAAGAAAGAAAGAAAGAAATTATAGATAGATAATATAGATAAAATAGGATGGATGGATGGATGGATGGATGGATGGATGGATGGGGGGCGAGACAGATAGACAGACAGAAAGAAAGAAAGAAATTATAGATAGATAATATAGATAAAATAGGATGGATGGATGGATGGATGGATGGGCAGATAGATACAGAAAGACAGAAAGAAAGACAGACAGACAGACAGACAGCGAGATCATTAGTAACTAAACTCACACTGTCCACACACGTAACAGATCCTAAAGAGCTTAGGTCTGGTGGTCTGACTTAATACATGGTTATAGTTCAGGTAATCCAGAAGCAAATAACACAGTACCACTCCTGGAAATGAGGTCTCATACTTTTGCAGGAACAGCAATGAAACTTGCATTTCACCTCCTAAGGATCTGCTGAGACATCATGCTGAGCACATTTTAGTTTCAAATTTTCTCTTCCATATTTATATGAAATGTTTTAAGGTGAAAAGTGTTCTGAAATTTTTACTAAATTACCAAACTTTTCCCAAAGTTGTGACATAAAACTGAAGAAAACTGCAAACTAACTCCCAATCCTTACCGTACCACCTTCACTAGCATCACCACAGTCACCTTCATTGTAGCTGTTTTTTATAAAGCCCTTGTATTTATTTTTACAATACTACATACTGGGCTCTGCGTATTACTTTATATGCATTATGGTTCTACTATTAATACATTATTCATAAATATTTATTGCACTACCGTCAGATGTCTCATTAAAAGAAAACCTTGTAAAAAGATAAGTTACTTCTCCTTAATTGTGAAACCAAAACTCAACACTAAATTGTAAGACAACACACAAAATTATATGGAATCAGAAACAAGTGAGAAAGACGCACTATTGGGTACTGGTGACATCACTGTGGAATGCCTTTCTGATTATGTTCTACATTAGTAAAATGCCTTCTGGTAAATGGATAAATTTAAAATAGCACTTATACAAAGAGAAAAATTAATCTAATATTATTGCCCTTTATTTAGTAAGCAGATTTTACTATAAAAATATTGAAGGTAGAATCAAGTCATATCATATTCTGGTATAAACTCTGAATGCTGAATGTGATGATGATGTGTATTCATAATGTACCAATAAAGATTTGAATTAAAAAAACTACTGAAGGGGGCCGGGGATATAGCTCAGTGGTTCCAGCACCTGTCTTGCAAGCGCAAGGACCCGGGTTCGATCCCCGGTAACCACATAACAATACTGGGCGTGGAGACTGATGCCCAGCAGCAACCAGTACCACACACCACAATGCTGGGCGTGGTGGCTCACTCCTGTAATCCCAGCACTCAGGAGGCAGAGGCAGGAGGATTGCTGTGATGTGAGTTTGAGGCTGAGCTCAGGGCCAGCCTGAACCACAAAGCAAGACCCTGTTTCAAAAATCTTTAAAAAAAAAAAAATACTAAAGGGTAAAGTAGATGATTTCTATTAACCCAAGACTTTTTCATCTGGTATCTGAGACAGATTTGAAAGTCCAGAAATGAAGAAAAGTAGAAAGCATATTTTGCAGTGTAGAATATTTCTTCCAAAGTCTATATGCATCTAGTTGGCAGAGGATGTCAGTGGTGTATTTGGACATTGTCCACATTTGTAAGTGAGCATCTTCATGTCTGTATTTTGGCACAAGACCACATAAATGATTATACTGGTATATATTTAATGCAGTAGATAGAAAACATGGCACTAAATAGAAGTCCTAATTTTAGAAAACTCTTGAAGTCATCAAATAACTTCTCTCAAGTCTTTAACATAATTAGTCTGCAAACCACAGGACCACTGAAAGCAACATCTCCATTAACGTGGCCACTCAGTAACTCTGCACTCTGCGCCTATCACTTTCATCCCAGACCTGTCTCGGCAAAAGGGGAGTCACATGTGGCATCAGCATTCCCCTCAGAGTGTGGCGCAGTCGGATGCGGTGGGGAGGGGTCTGCCAGCTCCCAAACTCCCAGAGGACAGAAGGAGTGCTTGTGAAATATGCAAGAGAGAAGACGACACACAAGCTTCTCTGACATCTTTCATGTGTCTTGAAAGCTGACGGTAATTTTCTTATAGGGAATATTAAAGCGCTATCCCTTCGCTGTCACTCTAAACTAAAAAAGAAAGTAGGGCTAATATACATAATCAGTGAAATTGTTAAGTAGGCAAATTTTATCTCCGAAATCCTCCATCGTCTTTGATGACAAGCTTCTTACTTCTGTCATGTCCCTTCCAGACTGTCTGTCATGGTCGAGATCAATTTATTTGTTCACAGGGGTTGAAATGCAAGTGAATAGCCTGCGATTGTAGTATTTTCTCTGCTTTCCCACTCTCATCAAAATAGCCATATTATATATTCTATTAGTCAAAACCCAAACCCTGAACTTCCAAGATCAGAGCTGACCAAATGATGAGAAAGTTAGTGCCAATTTCTTTGTGACTGGCAATACATCTTGTTGTGAAGAATCCATCAAGTCAAACTGTAATCCCCTTTGTAATTTCCCAATCACCACATCAATTTTTCTCCAATCCTACCCCAGAGATTAAAATTCACTTCATTTCGAGGCAACCTCTGATTTCACTTCTCTTTACCAGTCTCCTATCCAGAGCAACATAGTTCCTGTGTCTTCACCCCTAGACTTGTGCGCCAGTCTTCACCACGGTCTGCACCTGGGATGCGAACATCAAGAGGCTCCCCGGCTCTAGGCTTCCCATTGTATTTTGGAAAGAAGAGGCATCCACACTGGATCAAGGTGGAGGGTAAGAGCAGGTTCAGGGTCTGTTTCCTACAGCTCATTCTTGCAGGTGATGTCTCCCCTCATCCGAGTCCGTTACTGCCAGCGGTAGTGACAACTCCCTGTGTCCCTGTTGATATTGCCTGCAGAGTATCCTCATTTGTTTACTGGACAACAAACTTACTGAAAATCAGCATGCAATTCACCAATTAACAGAGTTTAGTGGCTTTTTAGTACAACCACACAGTCATTCACTCATCACCACAAGAAACGGTGCAACAGTTCCATCATCTTAGAAAGATGTTCTATCATCCCCACACCCATCAGTACCCACTTCTCATTTCCTGCCAATCCCTTAGCCCAAGGCATGCACTAGTCTACCTTCTGCTCTATCCGTCTATGTCGGGATAACCATTTCATACAAGTGGAACTGTACAGTAGGCGTCCTCTTGAGACTGATGTCCTCTACTCAACACAGTTTTTTGTTGTTGTTGTTGTTGTTGTTTTTTTGAGACAGGGTCTCACTTTGTAGTTCAGGCTGGCCCTGAGCTCACTATGTAGCCCAGGCTAGCAATCCTTCTGCCTCTGCCTCCTGCATGCTGGGATTACAGGCTTGGGATCACCATACTTGGCACTGTGGTATATGTTTACTGGAGATCTGAAAGGAGCTTGTGTTTGCCAGGAAGACATTGGAACCCTGAGCTAAATCCCCAGCACCTTCGGCGTACTATTTTAAAGGCTCACCCATCTAACAGAATGTAACAGTACTTCATTTCTCTTTATTGTCAAATAAAATTCTATTGCATGGATCTAATACATTTTATGTATCTATTCATCAGTTGGTGGACATGAGGTTATTTCCACTTTGGGCGATTACGAAGGATCCTGTTCTGAAAACTGGGCACAAGTTTCTGTATGGAATACATTTTCATTTCTCTCCCGTGGATCCCTAGGCATGCAATTATGGATTATATGACACTTTATGGAGTTCAATGTTTCAAGGAACCTGCCAGATTGTTTTCCAAACAGCTGCCCATCTTTCATTCCCATCAACAGTAGTAAGGCTTCCCATTTCTCCATTAACTCCACTGACTCTTCCTATTTTATCTTCTTTTATTTTAGCCATCCTATGAAGTGGCATCTTCTTGTGATCTTGGTTTTTGAACCCTGTCTACATCTGTAAAATTACACATTGTTCTCAAATTAGTTCATTGAAGTCCACTGTTTCTGTTTTTCCTTTTTTCACTTTTTGTTTTTTTTTTTTTTGTTGTTTGTTTGTTTGTTTTATTTTCTGAGACAGGGTCTGGCTT